>CBVK0100635993.1:0-11235 GCA_900067695.1 Picea abies
TGAGTTTTAGATAAAAAGGGAAAAGAGGGAAACTTAAAAAAGAATTGGGAAACTAAGGGAAAAAGGGGGAAACATAAATAAAAAGGGGAAAAAGCAGACTGACTAACTTAGAAAGGAATCTTACCTTTAAGAACTTTCTAAATTGAACTTATCTAGGAATTTAGTAAGGGCCTAAGTCATTAAAACGTGTAAGGGAATATGGGGACACCTAGGAGCGATTATGATTATGAGGCTGGATCATGCTCTTCTCGTGTAGGTCAAAGAAGTTTTTGTAATTGAATTTTGGTACCTTGTTCAATAACTTTGTGATTGTTCTCACTCTCCATAAGGGTTCTAGTCACTGGTCGTCGAAGCTGTTGGGTTGAATTGATGGGATTTTCATGTGTCACATGTTCGTCTAATTGCATAGTGTGCTTTTGTGTGGGGTCGTTGGTTGTCTGTTGCCTGAATGTGTATGTTGTGTTCATTGCCAAGTTGTGTTGTTTACCTGTTGTCCTGGATTGCCTTCCTGCTGGAAAAAAAAATTTGCGTCACTTGTAGTCGTAATGATGAGGTTGTTACATATGGTATCAGAGCGGGTTCAACCCTGTGATTTTTGATCACTAGGATTTCCATTGCAGTAAAACCCTGAGTATTTAACCTAGCGCTACTAAAACTTTAACGTGTCCATCGAGTGATCTCGATTAGAGGACGCCACAGAGGTTCACAGCATGGTGTCGTGGAAGGAGTTGCGACGACTCCATAAGTGCTCGTGCCCTCAGAGTATAACCCCCAAGGGGAAAAACAAGTCTTTGGGATGGATTCGATTGTTGAAGGGATGATGATGGTCTAACAGGGTCCTTCTAGAGATTGTCAGAGGCCTTGATTCACCATCTGTACTGAGATGAGGCCAGGGCGCATGTTCCCCAAAGGGTCCAAAGCGCGCCTAGCTAGTACCATTAGCTTTTACTGTGAACTCGAGAAGGTCATTTTCTTGAGCTCTTTGGTGACCTGGATGGCACAGCCGCCAAGGCATGGGTGGATAATGTGGCAATGTTCTTTTCACTTCATGACTATACCTCCAACTTGAAGGTCTGCATGGCAGTCTTTCATCTGAAGGGGAGTGCTCTTCTACGATGGAAGATGGACTTGTTTCTTTTGAACATGGTAGTTGAAGACGTGTCATGGGAACGATTCAAGGAACGGTTTCAAGAAAGGTATCTATAGGAGGGATTCATTGAGCGTTGGCTCAATGAGTTCAACACCTTGCGATAGGGTGTCTGTATGGTGCCCGAGTACAAGGCCCATTTTTGGAGCTACTTTTATATGCTCCATACCAAATTACCAAGAAAATTAAGGTCAACAAGTTCATGTTGGGTCTTAATGTTAGGATTCAACTCCTACTTCGGGTACTAGGGATACTGGGCCAAAGAAAGTGTGTTGGAATGTGGAGAGACACATTACCAGCACAACTACCTAGTGGAGGGGACTTAAGCAGCTGGATCAATCGGACCCACTACCGTGGGAGATTTGGGCAAAGCCCATTGGATTCTTGCAGAGCACCAATCGATTGTGCTCAAAACGTCAGGTGTCGTCGCTGACCAGACCCTTAGTATTTTGATAGATTCCGATGCTAGAGAGAGTTCATTGTTGGGGCAACGCCAAGGAGAAATAATGTAAAGGAGTTCGATCTTGATGAGTTTAGCTTCATAGAGATGGCTTCAGGATCCAAACAGAAGGTTGGAGGGAAGGTTATAGGATGTACTCTTAACCTGGGAGATTTTTTCACTAGGTCCAACCTGTACGTCACGATCTTAGGATCTTATGATGTCATGATCGATATGGACTAGTTGGAATTGCATGAGGAGATACTCAATTGTAAGAAGAAATGATTGAGCTTGGTCGATGAGGAGGGATAGAGATGTGTGATTGCAGGTCGGAACCATGATTCACGAAGTTTCCTTGAGGTTCATCTCTTCCTTGCAGTTATGGAAGAGCATGTGCAAGGGGTTTAAGCTTTATCCGATCCTTGCTTAAAATGAGAAGGGAGTAGTGGAAGGTCTAGAACACCTTTCGGTGGTGAGAGAGTTTGTGGATGTCTTCTTGGAGGAGTTACCTAGGATGTTGTTAGAGAGGGAATTGGAATTTACCATAGACCTAAAACCGGGGATTGAACCAATAGCGAGAACACCTTATCGCATGTCAACCCCGAAGTTACAGGAGTTGAGAATGAAACTGAAGGAGTTGTTGGACCTGGGACTTATATGCCCAAGTGTGTCAGCGTGGGATGTACCTGTTATTTTCATACGAAAGAAGGATGGGTCGTGGAGACTCTGCATTGACTACCATGAGTTGAATAAGGAAATGATCAAGAATCAATATCCATTGTCGAGGATTGATGATTTGTTCGATTAGATGAAGGGTGTGATGGTGTTTTCAAAGATAGATTTGCAATCAAGGTATCACCAATTACGGATAAGGAGGGGTATTTATGAGTTTAATGAATGGGGTGTTCCATGAGTACTTGGACAAGTTCATCCAAGTATTCATTGACGATATTTTGATTTACTTTCGAACAATGGAGGATAATGACGAGAACTTGCACTTGGTAATACAGTGTCTGCGATAGCACATATTGTATGGGAAATTGTCCAAATGCTTGTTTTATCAATCAAAGATTCACTACTTAGGGCATGTCATCTCTGACGAAGGTGTCACCATGGATCCAACAAAGGCCGAGGCTATTATGGAATGGCCTACGTCGATGAATGTCTCAAAAGTGTGTAGCTTCATGGGTTTAGTAGGATACTATCGACGGTTCGTCGAGGGATTTTCAAAGATAGCAAATCTGATCACAGAGTTGCAGAAGAAGAACAAAAAGTTTGTTTGGACCGAAAAATGCGCGGAAGATTTTCAGAGGCTCAAGGAGTTGTTGACAACGACACCGATACTAAAGGTCCCTGACATGGACACAAACTTCTTGGTATGCACTGACTCATCCAAGGAAGGCTTAGGTGGAGTCTTGATGCAATATGGTCGAGTGATCGCTTACATCTTGAGGAAACTGAGAAGGCATGAGGAGAACTATGGGACGCATGATTTGGAGTTGTTAGCCATTGTTTATGACTTGAAGGTTTGGAGACACTACCTAGTTGGACAAAAATTTGAACTAAAGACAGACCATTGTGGACTAAAACACATCTTTATGCAAAGCGACCTGAACGCATGACAACGACATTGGTTGGAACTGCTTAGCGAGTATGATTTTGAGATTTCTTACATAAAAGGAACAATGAACAGAGTGGCAGATGCATTAGTCAGAGACCATGCATATTTTTGGTGATACCTCTTCATACAAATCTACGTGAAAGGATTCTAACTATGCAGTGCGATGATGACTAGTATAAAGAGGTTAAAGAATTTATCAGACAAGACACCATGTTGGTACCAAAGTTTGAGGAATTTACTATGGACAACAATGGATTAATGAGATATAATAACCGGATTTATGTATCTCCAAAATAACAAGTTGAGAAGTTTGATCTTAAACAAAGCTCATAGATTTGTGTACATGGCTCATCCAGGGGTCACGAAGATGAGGGAAGACCTTAAACCCTTATTCATCCAAAAAGGAATGAAGGCAGACATAGTAAACTAAATGGAGAGATGTATAGAATGTCAACAAGTGAAGGTTGAGAATAGACATCTATCAGGATTACTACATCCACACGCTATTAAGGAATCAAAATGGGAGGTCATTTTGATGGAATTCATTGTTGAATTTTTGCTGACGACAAGGAGGTATGACTCGATTTCATGGTAGTTGACACTCTGAAGAAGAGTGCACATTTTATCCATGTGCATATGACGTATCAGCTGGTAGACATAGATAAAGTATTTATTAGTGAGATAGTGGGATTGCATGGCGTGGTTAAGAGGATGATATTCGATAGGGAAATTGGTGATTGCAAGACGATTTGGACTAGTTCCCAAGAGGCCTTAGGAACACCACTGAACTTTAGTGCATCACACCACCCTAAGATAGATAGGTTGATCGAAGGAAAAAACCCTAATATATGTTGCGTATGTATGTGTTGGACCAACAGAAACATTGGGAATAATTATTGCCACTTGCCGAGATTGTGTGCAACAACACCCATAAAGGTATTGTTAAGATGGCACCATTGGGTTTCACTATGGGTGACCATGCCAGACGCCTTTGAGATAGGATTGACTTTAGGATGCGGTCCTGGTGGGACCATAAGCGATCCAAGAGTTGGAAGAACAATTACAAACGATACGAAAATGGGATGGAAGAAGTGCAAGATTGACATAATGGTTTTTCCAATGCACATCGTGTTGACCATAATTATGAGGTAGGCCTATCGGCTAGCTGTGCCTCATTCTTTGAGGCATTGTGCGATGTTTTTCTTGTATTTCTTGCGACATTATGTCAGTGATCCTATGCATGTGATTGAATTGAGTTCTTTGTGGGTTTCAGACGAGGGGTGCACTCACAGCGAAGCCAATCCGTATTCTAGACCATTGCATTCGACAGCTAGGACGTCGAACAATCGATCAAGTCAAGGTCTAGTGGAACAACTATAGTCTACACTTGTCTACCTGGGAGGACACATATGATATGCATCATCATTTTCCATTTTTTTTTATAACCAGACATTTAGATCTTGTCAGATACGTTATTTTTGCACTTATATATTGTGAAACTTCAGGACAAAGTTTAAAACAAGAGGGGGTTTATGTAACATCCCACCCTTGCACACACATGATTTGACTTATTATTTGAGGACACTTGCGTGCTAGTGATCCAGTTCATTATATGATTGTCTTCTTCGCTTATGGATTTTGATGATGATGCTTATGGATTATGATGTTATGTTATCTGATTATCTATGTATAGACAGGTGCTATTGACAGGTTCTCCTGAGTGTGCAAAACATTGAAATATTGGGGATGTTGATGGCATCGATGGACCTCCTTGGACTTCAGATCAAGTCAGGGAGTGGACTGTATATGGTTGGGTATTTTTATTTTTTCATATGTGACATATGAGCACATATATTATGATGTTGTTTATGGATCGTTGACATGTTTCATTGATGGATGTAGACTGATGATTTCTTGCTAATCAAAATCACATTAGGAGTAAAGGGGCCATGCTTGAAAACCAGATATATTGAGGGAGAGGTGTGGCAACATCCCTTCCATAACCTACTACCACTCCATTTATGGCTCGAACTATAGGTTAACAATTACCTAGCTCGAGAGATCCACGATGTCATGAGGGCAGACTGAGACAGTCGCTCAGGAAGATTATAAGGGGCACATAATAAGGCAGGGTCCTTATTCCTTAGAGTTCCTTAGTCTCCCACAAGGTCACCTGACGGACTATTGACTCCAAGGGTTGGACGTCTACCAAAATCAGTCAAAAGGCTAGTGGCACCCTTGGAGCACATAGTGCGTCTTGAAGGTCACGTGATATAAATGAAACATGAATAAAGACAAGTGGCATCCTTAGATCACGTAGTGCATCCTGAAGGGAACATCGTGATTTTTAACACTAATGAATCAATGAACCTAGGTGCCTAGAAAACAATATTTTATTTGTCGTTTTCAGCCTTAAAATAAATGTTGTGAGAGAAAAGCATATTAATTATAAAAATTTTCCCTTAAAAAAAAATTTGCTAATCCTAGTTTAAATTAAAGCCTAGGTCTAAGTTAGGATATGAGAACTAAAAATTAATTAAGAAATTAATAAAGGGGGGATGAAGAAAAATCAAATTTAGGATTTAAATGAGAAATAAATTATCTAAAAAAATTAATTAATAATACGTGCAAAGACCTGCTAATTTGGAACTTAGACAGAAAAGGGAAATTAAATGAAAAACAAATGTGGAACATAGAAAGGAATCTAGTCTAGAGAAATTTCCTAATTAGAACTCAACTAAGATTTAAGAAAGGAGTCAATCATTAAGGGAAATTGAGGGAAAAAAGGGACAACAAGGAGTGTTTTTAGGAATTCTTTTAGGTGGGTGGGGAAATTGGAAAATTAATTAATTTAATTAAATGAATTTCTGGTGCAGCTATGGGATCGGGTGACAAGTGTATGGGGGAGAATATTTCCTAATAAAAATTTAATAAAAAGAATTTAACGTGCATTTGGAAAGTGGTCACTAAAAGAAATCTATAAAATTAATGGCAGGGAAGAGGAAGGGATCATGACTGGTATGTGTAAGATTATGTTGTCGGATTTTTCTTGACTGATTTTTCTGGTGGGAGTTGGGATACCCAGCTTGAATAGAGAGTGGTAGCTCGACCTTGCAAGGCGAGCTGGGAGATAGATTTCTTTGTTTGTGTGTGTGGCCCCTTTGCAGCTCAAGGGGCTCAGGGGGAAGGAAAGTACCCCTAGTGTTGGTTTGGAGGTATCGGTGAGGTCTCAACGGTTAACGAGCAAGATCTGGATAGAATGAAAGCATGGGACAACCACTTCAGATTCTTCGCCTTCAGTTATGATACGTCTTTAAAATTTGCAGTTGTAATTTAGTTAAAAATTGTACATAGATTCATGTGTTGTTGATTTTGTATTAGATGTATGTTATGGTTGGCAAGATCGCTTGAGGTGGTTAGCTGGGATTAAATTTTGACAGATTGGTTTTCTTTTATCTCTGAGCCTTTTTTATTTTCTCTGTGCCTTGGAAAATTTTCATCTTTGTGCCTTGGATTTTTTTTATATCTCTGCACCTTGGATTTGCTTATGTCTGCATTTGAATGCTCTTCTCTCATTGTGTTTTTCTCCATTCTTAGCAAGGCTTGGCATAGCCTCTCCTTACATTTTCCCATTGTGCAACGAAATGACATGCATAGTCCCTCTCTGCATCTTACTGGTTATTATTTTACAGTTACATTTACCTTGGCCTTCAACTTGTAACCTGGAGATGTTTGTGTTTTTCATTTCTCTTGTTGTTTCTTACTCAGCAAAAATTCTGTGTTTCCCAGACTTGGCGTTTTTGTTTTACATTGTTTCTTACACAACAAAAATGTGTGTTTTCCCAGACTTGAAATTAATGTTTTCTTATTTTCTCTTCCGCAAAAACCGTCCTCTCCTTTAATCATTGTTCAAGGGCATTCTTAACTGCTCGAACTACAGAGAATAAAGCAGATATGTGATGATTTTATAACCCTTCGTTTTTTCAATGTTTGGTGTATTATTATTCCATAAAATCCACAAAGGTAACCAATATCTAATAAATCTCAACGAGCTGGGCAAAGGAGCCAAACATCACTCTCCTTTCACTTTTTTAAAGACTATTTACCGTCGAAGAATTGCAGAGGTTAATATTCATTGGTTGTTAATAGTATATCCTTGTCACATATCACTTATCTACACATTCCTTCCCTTCATCCGTTCAACATTTGTAATGTGTTTGGGTGGTTTAAAATCCAGTGCATATAATAATGTAAATGTTGTCCTAGGTCACGGAATGGAAGAACACCTGTTCCTTCTAAGTTTTGACCCATTCTCTCAGTGTATTGACAATCGTTCCTCAGTGTATCGAAAGCCTTTTTCCTCATCATATTGTGATCATTTCCTCAGTGTATCGATAACCTTTTTCCTCGACGTATTGACAACCTTTTCCTTAGCGTATAGATAGTCTTTTGCCTATGCGGATTGATAGATTTTCCCTCTGCGATTTGACAATTTTCTCCCAGTGAGATACCCTCCCACCTAAGAGAAATTGTGCCACACTCCTACTGTTTTAGGCGTGTACCTCAACGAAATTCAGGTGCTAAATCCCAATGTTTTTCCCTCTTAAGTTTAATGATTTTATATTCAGTTTAATATTTTTTTTAAATGCCAGATTTTTTTAAGGAATGGTTGTTTCCCTATATAGTGGTATTTCTCCCTCACCATTATATTCTTTTTATAATTATTTAAGGATGACAAGTTTTCATTAATGTGCGTTGATTTAATAGTATTATAATGGTCTATTATTGAATATGTTGTGTATTGAATAATGATGCTATGTAAATTTTAATGACAGCCAGTTTTAATAATGATTGTTGACTCAATAATATTATAATGGTGTATTATTGATTATGATTGTTTTATTGAGTAATGATGTTATATGATAATTATTGAATGTGTTTATTGTTCGAACATTTATATTAATGATGAGGAATATGTATAATTATAACTACACTAGTAGGGGTGACATCATAATAGCACTAGTGATGAATGAAGGCATTAGACATTCGACTGACACAATAATTGATAATGAAATGAATGATTGAACTAGGTAATAGACCTCTTGCGCACAATAAATTATAAATAAAGGATGGTTGTAGACATTAAACATCTTGCGGGAAATAAATCATAATGTAATGTATGTTGATTTATAAATTACTACCTAGGCTATTACAATTATTAATGTATGAGGGATTAATTAGAGTTTTCTAATGTGCCTCTGAATATGGTTGTTGCCTGATTGGATTGATTGGGAAAATATTGTATCCTTAATTATTATCGAAGTATGACTGATTCTTTTATTTAATTCTCTAGCGCCTTGCAAAATAAAACTGACTTATCTTGCGCCTTGAATTTTTGATGTGGTGAATGAATGTTAGACCTTAGATCTTGCGCAATGAATTAATTGATGATACTCTTGCGCCTCAACTCTAAGCGATGTTAAATTTTTTATGTTTGTGATTAGATTTCCATACGCAACTTCTGTATACAGTCGTTTAACTTGCACCTCCTCTTATGTGGTCATATGATGGATTAACAACCCTACCTAACATCATTAATGTACTAACAAATTATGAATTAACAACCTTTACTTGCACCATTAAAATGTTATGTATGTTAGGTGACAACTAGAACACCATTACGCCTTGATAATTATTGTGGTTGTTTGAGTTAGAGCTGATCACATTGCACCTTAACCCCTGTCATTATATGATTAAATTTTCTTAGCGCCTTGTAATTCAATGTAAATTATGATCAATTACGAGTTTAGATTTCTTTTCACCTTGGAATAAAAAGGCTTGAGTACTCTTGTGCAATAGATGGCGTGGAAGCATGTTCGCTTAGATTTAGTTTATATCTTGCACGCATGGAAATTTAAAGTATTGAATGATGGTATTAGATGTTTAGTTATTTAGTTTATTTAGTTTATTCTTGAATGATGGTTTTAAACTTAGTTCATTTTCTTGCGCACTTGAATATTTAAGGTATTGAATGATGTATTGTATAATGTTTAGATTTTTCTTCTTGCGTGCAATGAAAATTCCATGTAATGAATGGTGGTTGGTTATTTACTTCTTGCACCATGAAAAACTTATTGTAACAAATGATTATTTAGGTATTATATTTCTCGCGTGCCATGGAATAAGTGTCGAATTGTGTTGACCACATTGTGCATTAAATTATGTTGTGGCATGATTGATTAGTAACTAGTTTTCTCTCATGCATTAATTAAGTTGGCTTGTGAATGTTCTGGAAATGTTTAGTCTCACACACAACAATTATTTAACTATTGATGTATGATTGATATGGTGATGGTTACCCTTGTGCCCTGGAAAACGATATAGGATTGATAGACTAATGAAATGGATGATTTTGATGTTGTAGATTAGCTAGTTGATTGGATTGATTGTGTTAGTGGGACATAGACACATACTTGAGACCTTAAATGGTTAAAATCAATTGAAACCTAGGCTTGAGCATTTCTTATGTGTCCTGGGGGTCCTAACCTCGCGAGGTAGGTTGGGAGGGTAGTATATTATGTATTTATTGTGATTATCTTTATGATTCTTATGATTCGTTATGGTATCGTATGTTTTCTTAGAGATATCTGATGATGGTCCTTATGAGATGTGTTGAATATTTAATATTTGTATTGTTATATGTCGTTATTAATGGTAGAATGTTATGATGTTGGGTTGTTTTTAATTAATATGTTAATACATTGATGTGCATGTCATGGTTCATGGTGACGACAATGTGTTCTATTGGATTATTAATGCATTATGTTGTTTCATTAATATATGTGTCGACGATGTTGAATAATTATTATGATGTTTAACTTTCCTAATGCAATTTTTTTTAAAAATGACTTGTTGTACGTCTCTTGGTTGTCATAACACCGAGGTTTTTACATAGAGCTTATTATAAGTAAGAATTAATACTCTTAAGTCATAAAAATATCCAAGGAATTGAGGAAGCTTACTTGTTAATCCATTTTTTCTTAAATCCAATAACTGAAGTAGGGTACAATTGGCTAAAGATACATGTACATTTCCAAAGAAGTTATTAGAATAAGCAATGGGTATTTTAAAAGACAATGGAAACCGTATATGAAAAGTTCCACCAAGTTTGTTTTTAGATACCTTCAAGGTCTATAATTATTTGTATTTACTTAAAGTTGAGGGTATTCGACTTGACAACAAGATGTCCACCAGTAACAAAACCACCATATATGTACATTGGCTTAGAGAAGAGGGAATAATTCCATTCAACTTATTTCGAAACAATTCTAAATTTGTCAATGCAACACAATCTCCTATGCTCTATGGAATTGAACTCGTGAGACCATTGTTCTGAAGATAAAATATTTCAAGCTTGCTCAAATTTCCAATTTCTTAAAGTGTTATACCCGTTAACATGTTGTGGCTAAGATATAGTTGGGTCAACTTACTCAATTTTGTAAAATATTTGGGGATGTAACCATGGAAGTTGTTGTTATCGACGAGAAGGCCTTCAAGTTTTTTCAAATTGCCAATAACCTCTGCTATGTTACTCATTAGACTACTTGAACCAAGGTAAAGTTGTTCAAGCAAGGTCAAATTTTCAATTCACTCAGGTATGCCACCCGCTAAGTTATTGTTTACACTAAGATTTATGACGACCAACTATCTCAATTTCATAATAGCTTTAGGTATGATACTAGATAGCGTATTTCCACCCAGATCAAAGTAGGTCAACTGAATCAAATTCAAAATGGCTTCAGGTATGCTATCTGACAATAGATTTGAACCAATATGTAAACGTGTTAATGAAACACAATCTCCTATACCCTTTGGAATTGAACCTATAAGACTGTTGTTTTGAAGATAAAATCAGAATTTAACCTGTAATACTATTGTTTTGAAGATAAAAGATTTCAATATTTCTCAATTTTTCCTCTGAAATTGAACTTGTGAGACTTTTGTTCTAAAAATAAATTATTTCAAGAT
>CBVK0100635994.1:0-11235 GCA_900067695.1 Picea abies
ATGCATTTTGAAGAATTTTAAATTTTGAAGAAGATGTATCACACAAATATTTTGAAAAGGGATCGTAATTGAAGAACATATTTAATGTTGTAGAGCTCGATGATTTCTTTAGGAAATCATAGAATGTATGTTCTTTTAATGAAGTTGAGTGCAATACAGATTTGATGTGTTCGATCTTATCTATCTGTCACAAATATTTTTTGTGATAAATTCTAGTAGTTGATAGCTTTTAATTCGATAAGATAACTCTAGAGTAGTTTGAGGGACAAGCTCGAAGAGAACCTCTTGTATAAATATTTGTATTGTTTCCCACTAGAGGTTGTTTATGGGTTGGTGATAGTTGCAGTAGATGTTGTTGAAATAGTTTATGAACACATTTATATTTCATTTGAATGAATATAGCAGTGGAACATTGTCCCAAATGTGTGGTGTTGTCATGTCTATCTGAATGAATTAATGGTAGAATTTATGTTTATTTGTAATTCTCTATTATTTTTTGTTGTTGTGTTTATGACTGCATTTACATGGTTGAATGTATGAATCTGTAACTATTTAGATAAGTTTAAATTGTTTCTCTTCTATGAGCAAGTGCAAGTGTGCATAGTGTCTGCAAAGAGTGCATTGACAGAGTCTATTTCGACACATAAGCTTAGAAGAGATAACGTGAACCTTATGTGTGAAAGGAGTGCATAACATCCACAAGGTGTGCATGACAGAGTCCACTTTGATTCAGAAAGTTCAATAGTGATAATTTGAGAGTGTGGGTAGGAGGAACCTCGCTTAGTTCTAGATTATTTAGAAGGAACAATAAGGCCTAGAATAATTACTGCAAAGAGTGCACAGTCACCTTCAAATTCAATACTGAAGGAAGTTCATCCACAAGGAGTGCATTGCAGAGTCTTCTTACTCAGAATCTCAAAGGGAGTAGAGGAATTTTTCCACAAAAAGGATACATTGTAGACAAAGACCTGTTGTAAGGCATGCACAGGCTGAAATTTTGACTAACTGTCGAAGAGAATATTCTAAGGAGGAAAAAGTTTGAAGAAGAACAAAGTTCAGGAGGAAGAGTAGAGAGAAATATTGAAAAGGAGTAGTCCTTTGAGGTTTCCTATAACCAACAAAGAGAGATCCATCCGGGATGGATTGGGATCATTCCAGACTATCAGATCTAGGAAAAGTTGCATGAAGACTAGTCCCAAGGTGTTTTGGCATTTCAGAATTCAGATCATTTCAAAGTGTTGAGAAGCAGGGTCGTCGGAGTCACGAAATGGAAAGGAAAAATATTAACTGTTGGCTACGAGGAGACACATGGTAGTAGATTAGAGAATCTGAGATTTAGAGGTCTGGAGGAAGTGAGTGTGGAGTAGGTGTGAAATTACGCGATGTCACAAAACCCAAAGTGCAGTTGGACTGTCAAATCCAGGGAGACATGTGGCAGAGACTTGGGAATTCGGAGAAAGGTGTTTTGGGAGGAGACAAAGAAGGAGGTTTCAATATCATCGAAGCCCGAAGTTGTGAAGGGATTGGCCACGGTTATAGCCCACAGTCACAGAGGATAAAGAGTCTAGTGAAAAACTAGTACTCACAATTGGTGTTGCCAAGCATTGGAGAGCAGAGTTGGAGATAGCCTGGACTTGCAGATGACATCAAGGGGACCCGTGTGTATATTAATTGTTCACGGTCTATTTAAGGCCAGAAGAACAAATTCAATTCCACGAGTTTGAAGATCTGAGACTGGGAGGTTGCACATCCCCGAGGGGAGAAAGGGGGTTGTGCGTCAAGTGGTATCAAATCCTAACAGAATTGATTTATGTATGAAAAGGAGATGAAGAAGTAGGTTTATATCATCAAGTGATATCAGATACATCAACGAAATTCCTCCTAGGAGACATGTGGAGCCACCTGTAGCAAATAGAACTATGGAAAGGGAGATGAGATAACTGCGTGGAAGGATGGATGCCATGGAAACAATGCAAAGGAGAGAACCTAATGCTGGAGACATCAGTGATGTCGAGAATGAAGAAGTGGAAGTTGAATAAGCTATAGTAGAGGATGTTACAGAAGACTATGAAGATGTCGATGAGGAGAAAAAGGTGAAGCACATTGTCACCGAGTTGAAAGGACATGAAACACTCTGGTGGGATGAGCTATTGGCTAACAGGAGAAGCAAAGGAAAACAAAATATTAAGACTTGGGATAGAATGGTAGCCAAGTAAAGGCTAAATTCATACCCAAGGACTACTAGATAAATCTATTTAGGAGACTGTAGAACCTGAGGCCCCAAGGAATGCTTGTGAAGGAGTACACAGAGGATTTATATAAGCTAAACATCAGGTCTAGAAAAAGAGAGAGAGAGATGAGGAAAATTTCTCCAAATACGTCAATGGCTTGAGATATGGAATACAGGATGAAATCAACATGATGACAATAAGGATAGTGGAGTACACTTATCACATTGCGTTGAAAGGAGAGGAGAATTTGGCCAGAAAGAAGAGTAAAAAAGCATAGGTAGAAGTTTAAACAGAGGCAAAGGAATTGCCCATGACAAAACACAAAAGCCCAAAGGAGACAGAGAAACCACATAGTCACTTTTAAAGAGGAGGAAGTTCCTGAGGAAGACAGAGTGGTGGTAGAAACTATTTTCCTAGAGGAAGAGGAAGATGTAGACAAGGAGAAGTAAAGTGTTATGCATGTGGAAAGGTAGGACACATGTCTTGGGAATGACTCAAGAGAAAGAAGGAAGGAGGTGAAGCTCACATTTCAGAAGCACAGAGGCAAGATGTAGAAATAGAAGGTGCATAATATGGGAGATATTTGATGATGAAGAAGGTTCTCTTAAAACCAGAGCTAGAGGTTGAAAAGCCAGTGCAAAGGAACAATTTGTTCAGGACATCTTGCAAGACTAAAGAAAAGTTTGCAAGGTGATAATTAATAATGGTAGCATTGATAACTTAGTATCCACAAAGATGGTGGAGAAATTGGAGCTGGAGACAACTGCACATCTGATGCCATATAAATTTTCTTGGTTGTAGAAAGGTCATCATGTAAAAATAACTAAAAAATTCTTGGTTGAATTTAAAATAGGAGGATATAGGCATGAAATTATGTGTGATGTGATTCCCATGGATGTATGTCATGTTTTGTTGGGAAGACAATGGTAGCATGGCCATAATTTCATTCATGATGGGAAAAGAAACACTTATACCTTGGAGAAGAATGGTAGGACACACATGTTGCTACCAATCAGGGAGAAGAAAGTGAAGGAATAATTCAGCACGAGCATACTTCTCATGAGTGGGAACGAAATCCGGAGTGAAGTTAAGAAGGAACAAGAGATGCAGTTTATTGTAGTGAGGAAGCCAAAATTTATCCTTACAAGTACTTCTATGGAGGATCTACCTGAGGAAATTCATGAACTATTGGAAAATATTGCTAACATAGTAGTGGATGAGTTGTCAAGCTCATTGCCACTTATCAGAAGTATCATCCATCACATTGAATTGATACCATGAGAGAACCTGCTAAATAAAGAAACATATAGATTGACACTTCAAGAGAATTAGGAGGTAAAAGGACAAGTTGAGGATTTGTTAGAAAAAATTTTTTCCAGAGAAAGCTTGAGTCCTTGTGCAGTACCAACTATGTTGAGTACGAAGAAGGATGGAGGATGGAGAATGTGTACAGACTCAAGGGCCATAAATAATATCACTATTAGGTACAAATTTCCATGTCCACGGATGAATGACTTAATGGATTGTTTAAGTGGAGTGAACTATTTCTCAAACACGTATTTGAAAAGTGGATATCAACAGATAAGGATGAGAGAAGGTGATGAGTGGAAAATATCCTTCAAGACAAATGAGAGATTGTATGAATGGATTGTTATGTTGTTTTCCTTAACCAATTCCTCGAGTACTTTTATGAGGATGATGAATGAAGTGTTGAAATATTTTATTGGTAACTTTGTGATCGTATATCTGGATCATATACTGGTCTTCAGTAAAACTAAATACGAGAATATTAGGCACTTAACATTAGTGATGAGGAGGTTGTAGTGGGAGAAGATGTTGATAAACTTAAAGAAATCCTCTTTCATGAAGACATAGCTCATTTATTTGGGTTTTGTGATATATTTGAATGAATTGAATATGGATCCCAAAAAGGTGAAATCAATTAGAGAATGGACGTCACCAAGAAGTATATTTGATGTAAGACGATTCCATGGATTAGCGACTTTGTAACGGAAGTTCATCATAAATTTTAGTGAGATCGGTGCATAGATGATGGATACAGTAAATAAAATACATAAGTCTTTCAAATGGATAGAAGAGGATGATAAGAGATTCAATATATTGAAGGAGAAGATACAATAACAACCGATTTTGGTTTTTCCATATTTCGAGAAGACATTTTAGGTGAGATTTGATGTGATTGGAGTTGCAATTGGAGCGGTCTTGAGCCAAGATAATAGGCTTGTTGCATATTTCAGTGAGAAGTTGAATGATACTAAGAGAAGGTACTCCACATATGATATAGAGTTTTATGTCATAATTCAAGCCTTGAAGAAATGAAGGCACTATCTCATTCCAAAAGAGTTTGTTTTGTATAGGGATAATGAGGCTTTACAATTCATAACTTGATAGGAGAAGTTAAACCAGATACATGCCAAGTGGATAGATTATATGAAAATTTTCACTTTTTTCATTAAACATATTTATGGTAATGCTAATAAGGTTGTTGATGCATTGAGAAAGAGATGTTTAATTGTGTAGGAAATTCATGTGAAAAGCTTGGGGTTTGAACACCTTAAGGAAATGTATCATGATGATCAAGATTTTAAGGAGGTATATGAAGCATGTGTGAATACTGTGCTCAGAGACATAAGCTAGTGGGACGAATATCTGATTCATGATGGATTGTTGTTCCAGGGGTGTCAGTTGTGCGTACCAAAGTGTTCGATGAGGGAGAATTCACTTAAGGAAAAACATAGTGGAGGTCTAGATGGACATTTCAGCCACAAAAAAATGTTTGCACAGTTGAATGGTTCGTATTATTGGCTAGGTATGAGAGAATACATGAATAATTTTGTGAACATATGTAATATTTTATAGTATGCAAAGGGAAAGAGACAAAATATTGGGTTGTATCAACCATTGCCTATTCTATAGAGGCCTTGGGATGTAATAAGCATGGATTTCATGTTGGGATTACCAAGGAAACAAAGAGGAAGTGATTCCATATTTGTGGTAGTTGACATATTTTCAAATATGCCACACTTTATCTCATGCCAAAAGACCAGTGATGTAATGCACATTGCTAACTTGTTTTTCAAGGAAGTTGCAAGACTTCATGGATTGCCCAGGAGTATTGCTTGAGACAGGGATACCAAATTTGTTGTTCGTTTCTGGAGAACATTGCAGAAGAAGCTGGGAACATAATTTTCCTTTAGTTCTGCATATCACCCTCAAACAGATGGACATACTAAGGTGGTGAACCAAAGTTTAGGATATTTGTTGAGAAGTTTTATCACTGAACATCATAGCTAATGGAATCAGATTCTAGCACAACAAGAGTTTTCATACAATGACTCAGTGAACAAAAGCACTAAAAAGAGTCCATTTCATATAGTATATGGAATGACTTCAAGGGGAGTGTCATATTTAAGAGACTTGGAGTAGAGTGAATTTAGAAGTGCTGGAGCCGAAGACTTCGTTGCAGAAATGAAGAAGCTTCGTATTTAGATCAAAGAGAAGTTGAAAAGGAGAAACAATGAATATAAATGCAGAGTTGATCAACATAGGAGGAAAATTCAATTTGAAGTTGGGGAGCAAGTTCTAGAACATCTTAGGAAGGAGAGGTTCCCAAGGGGAAGATATAATAAACTAAAGTTGAAGAAGATAGGACCATGCAAAATACTAAGAAAAATTGGTGAGAATTCTTTTGAGATAGAGCTACCAGAAGATGTGGGTATATCACCCATATTTAGTGTTGTAGACCTGTATCCTTACAGGGAAGATGGAACCAGAGGACCTGAAGACCAGAAGGATATCTAGTGGAAAAAGAATATGTCTGTAGTGGAAAATCCACATATGGAGCAGATCGTAGATCGACGAATTGTTAAGAAGACCAAAAGGAAAACACATTTTGAGTATTTGGTAAAATGGAAAGAACACCCAATAGAAGATTCCAATTGGGTAAGATAAATGGATATCCTGAAGCATTGAAAGTCAGTGCAGGCGCTCATGGACAGGATTCCATGAATTTTTCAGCCAGAGAAGTATGATTCAGGAGCATTGCCAACAAAGAACGAGTGGAGAATAGTTGGGCGCACTAACATGCATTTTGAAGAATTTTAAATTTTGAAGAAGATGTATCACACAAATATTTTGAAAAGGGATTGTAATTAACAAAGATATTTAATGCTATAAAGATGGATGATTTCTTAAGGACATTAGAGAATGTATTTTCTTTTAATGAAGTTGAGTGTAGTACAGATTCGATATGTTTGATCTTATCTGTCTGTCAAAAATATTTATTGTAATAAATTCTAGTAGTTGATAGATTTTAATTTGATAGGATATCTCTAGAGTAGTTGGAGGTAAGAGCTCGAAGAGCCCCTCTTATATAAAGCTTCGTATTGTTGCCCAATATAGGTTGTTGATGGGCTACTGATAGTTGATCTATAAGTTGTTGAAATAGTTTATGAACACATGTATATTTCAGTTGAATGAATAAAGTTGTTGAAATAGTTTATGAACACATGTATATTTCAGTTGAATGAATATAGGAGAGGAGTATTGTTCTAAATGCATGGTGTTGGTGTGTCTATCTAAATGAATGAATGGTAGACTTTCTGATTATTTGAAATTATATATTATTTCTTGTTCTTGTGTTTATGAATGCATTGACATGGTTGAATGTATGAATCTATAAATATTTAGATAAGTTTCAATTGGTTCTCTTTTAGAAGAAAGTGCAAGTGTGCATAATGTTCACAAGGAGTGCATTGACAAAGTCTATTTCGACTCATAATATCAAAAGAGATAATGTGAACCTTTTGTATGAAAGGAGTGCATAACATCCACAAGGTGTATGTAACAAAGTCCACTTTGACTCAGAAAGTTCAGGAGAGAAAATTTTAGAGTGCAGGTAGGAGAAACCTCCTTCAATTTCGTATTGTTCATAGGAACAATAGGGCATGGATGAACTACTACAAAGAGTGCACAGTCTCCTTCAAATTCAATATTGAAGGAAGTTCATCCGAAAGGAGTGCATGGCAAAGTCTTCTAACTCAAAAGATCAGAGGGAGTAGAAGAAGTTGTCCACATAAAGGATAAGTTGTAGAGGAAGACTTATTGCAAGGCATGGATAGGATAAAATTTCAATTATGTTTTGAAGAGAATATTCTAAGGAGGCAAAAGTTGGAAGAATAACAAAGTTCAGGAGGAAGAGTGGTGAGAAATCTTCAAAAGAAGGAGTCCTTTGAGGTTTCCAAGAACCAGGAAAGCGAGATCCGTCCAGGAGGTATTGGGATCGTTCCATACTGTTAGATCTCAGAAACGTTGCATGAAGTCTAGTCACGAGGTGTTTCGGCATTTCATAATTTAGATCATTTCAAATTGTTGAGAAGTTGGGTTGTCAGAGTCGTGAAATTTTGAGGTGAATCCTAACCATTGGCTGTGAGGAGACACATGGTAGTGGATTAGAGAATCTAGGATTTATAGGTCTGGAGGAAGTAAGTGTGGAGTAGGTGTGAAATTTTGTGAAGTCATGAAACCTGAAGTACAGTTGGACTATCAAATCCAAGGAGACACGTGGTAGAGACCCGCAAATTTAGAGAAAGGTGTTTTAGGAGGAATCAAAGAAGGAGGTTACAATATCGTCAAATCCCAAAGTGGTGAAGGGATTGGCCCGAGGTTATATCCCATGCTCATAGAGGAGAATTATTCTAGTGCAAAACTAGTACTCACAATTGGTGTTGCCAAGCACTGGAGAGTAGAGTTACAGGTAGTCTAAACTTGCAGGTGACATCAAGGGGACCTGTGTGTGTATTAATTTTTCAGGGTCTGTTGAAGGCCCGAAGAACCAAATTGTTTCGAGGATTTTGATGATCCGAGACTGGGAGGTCGCATAGCCGCGAGGGGAGAAAGGGGGGTGTGTGTCAGGGAGCCTCTTTTCTTCCATGTTATTTATCTTGTTCTTTTACATTGAGAACATAGTCATAATCATGCTCTCAATGGATCAATGATGTACTTATGTGAAGGGGATGTCATTGGGTGCAATGCCTTTAATTTTAAGACCATAACTTACAAAATAATTTTTAATTTACTCTATCTTTATCCACAATTCTGTAGACATAATACAAACCCAAACATCACAACCATAAAGTATAATATTAGTGAAAACAATATCAAAGTAGATTCTCAAGTCCCAAATCCAAATCTCCACTAATTTACAATTGTTTTGAAATCCATAACATTCTTTTCAATCTCCATTTATCCTTTTCTCAATTCTATTGTTCTAGTTAAAATTGTGATGAAGATTAACTCCATTTATCCTTTTCTCAATTCTATTGTTCTAGTTAAAATTGTGATGAAGATTAACTTTAAGATATTTATATGAAGTCACTTCCTCCAAGCTATTAATTTCATACATGAAATTAGTGTAAGTGATCATTTTGGATTTGATTACCATAACCTTTATTTTTTAAGTGTCAATAGTAACACCCATACTAGAGAAAAATTCATTGAGAATTATTAGTTTCTTGTCAAGATTGTAAGGATTCCTCACCATAAGAACAATATTGTTATCTTGAAGAAGAAGGATGATGACTATTCCAACTAGAGACATGCCAACACATCATGCTTCTTCCAAAATTCCCTCTAACTTGTTGACATATATGCCAAAAGGGGAGGGGACAAGGAGAAACCTTTCTTAACTCCTATATTACAATTAATTTCTATCGACTAACACTTGGTGTTACTAAAATTTCCAATAATATTATTTTCTATACTTATCACAATAGCTTTCAACTCGAAAGGAACTTTGATCTCTTCTAATATATTCTGAAGATTAGTTATGGGAGTTGTTTCAAATGTTTTTTCTAAAGTCAATGAAACAATGTAGGAGATTGGATTTATTAGTGTTAAAATCCTATATAATGATCCTAATCATAACAAGGTGGTCCATAGTTGAACCATAACTCCTAAATCTATCTTGGACCTTATATATTTTTACGTGGCTTTCTATCCATACATTGTTATTCTTTTCTAGAATAATTTCATGTAACCTAGTTTGGGCCTAGTTTAGTGGTAGGGCCTAGTTTGGAAAATTGGGGTTGGGGTCTAGAGTCTTCTAGATCTATTTCGAGGAACTAAATAAAGTTTTTGGGGTCATGGATATTAATGTCTAAAATATCCATCCTCATGTATTAATTGAAAATATATTTCTTATGAAGCCTAATCTGAGGAAAAATGTTCTTCGTTATGTCACAATGTTTTCCTCCAATTCCTATGTGATAAGATATCTTGATACATACCAACCACAAGGAAAATCATAAATGAAGACAATCTTCATGAGCCTTGTCCAATTGTTCATTTGGTCAAAACATCCTCCAAACAACACAAGCTTCATGTTCATAGGAAAAGGGTATATCGTTTTCCTTGTGACATCGAGAGGGTCGTATATGATTATTATAATGTCGTGTCCATCAAATGTGTACAGTGAATCTGAGTGAATCAGAAATATCAACTATTAAATCTTCCCATAGGTCCTTTTATCCTCAAAGAATTGGGGGGCATTCATCATTTCCTCCCAGATACCGCACACAGCCTTGAACGTATTGTGTAGTTTGTAAGGAACTCTCAACAACACCTCTCGTTGAATATAACTAGGAAGATTTGGAAGAGCCTCCATTACTTCCAATGTTTTGAATGTCCTCTCCAACCTATGCGAATGGGTGGCACTTCAAAATTTAGTGTTACCCAGAGCTAGCTTCTCACGAAGCCTTATTTGATGTGTATATCCAACTATCTGTTGTTATTTATAAGCTACAAAGTTATCCCCTGTGTGAAGTATTAACCAACATTAATAGCTAATCCACATTTCAATTTTTGGGTTTTTTTTTCTACAAAGTGAAATGTTTATTTAAATTAAAAAAATAACTCTCCAATTAAAAACTACCTTTAAATGGTCTCTAAAATATATTTAGAAATAATTTTTATTTTTTATTTTTTTTACAAACCAAACGCTTCCAATAATTTTTTTCATATTTCTATATGATATTATCAATATCTTAACCAAATATAAAGTTAATTTTATATGTAGTTAATATTTTCAAATAATAATAAAATCGTCATTGTTAAGCTAGACACCAAATCGGTGTATGAGACATCTTTTTTTATGGGACAAGGGACCCCCTTCACATAGTGATTTGACTACTAAAGTCTACGCAAGTGTACATACTCTACCCCCTTACAGATTTGAACCTATAAAAATATGACACATAATTGTGGTTGGGAAGCATGACATGTTTGTTATCCTCCCCATCTAGATTTAATTCCCTCAAAGTTGACATGTGTTGGTTTTTTGTGATAAGGCTAGAAGGGTAGACGACCCCTGGGATAGAGGTCCACACTAATGGGCTTTGGGATGAGTAAAACAGGATCGAGGGATGTAGGATAAGATTTCAATTTTTTTACCCCAAAATATGCCAATTTCTTCCTCAAAGTGGTTGTGGTTGGGATTTGCTTCTAAAATGGGCCCTGCAAGCCAATTCTTCCAATTTTTTCACCAAAAAAATTGCAATTTTTATTAATCCCAACATTAATTTCTTTATTTAAAAAAAAACAATTAATTGTTTTAAAATTTTATTTTGGTGTTTTAAAAATATTGTTACTAAATCACCATGAGTTAAAAGGTTGGAAAGTCATATTGTAATTAATATTTTGAAATTGACATTTAATGTAGTTTTATGGATAGAATAAAGTAGTTTTTATCTTCCCCCTTTTACTATCATAAATTCATTTAACCTAATCCCTTTTAAGAATTATCCAATGTCTCTATTTCACTATGGAATCCCCATTTCACTATAGAATTTGTGAAAGTTTGTTTTTATTGATGATGATGATGATTAACGCCCACTAAGACTGATTGGTCTATCAGAACTTAAGAGGGTAAATGATTACTTGTGATTCTTTAGAAATTTACTTGTGATTCTTTATGTATAGCTATAGA
>CBVK0100635995.1:0-11235 GCA_900067695.1 Picea abies
GCGGTAGTGTTCCTGTGGGTAAGGAATTTCAGAGGAGAATAAGAAGGGACTTGAACCTTCGGGCCATAGATAGTGAAGGTCCTGGTGGAGCGACCATGCCGCCGAGGGTGGGGTTGCGTCATGCACCATGCATAGAAGAACATATAGTCGACACACTTTCAAGACCATCTCATAAAAAGGAAGGAAGGTCGTTGAATTCATTAGGAATTTTGGGTCCATTGACAACGGTTGGGCCCTATTGTAATTGTATAAATATGTAGGGGTTTGGGGATAGAAAGTAGTTGAAATAGAGTTCATTATGTAATGAAACATCATATGAGAGAAATTATGCAATTTCTGTAATTATGAGAGAAATTTGAGTTTTTCTAGTGGTATGTGAAATTATTATTTCTGTAATTTTTGGAATTATAAGTTATAATAAGCAACATTTTTATGATGATATTTTAGTTATTATATATATTAAATTATGGTTGTTATTTATATGATATTTATAATTATTAAATTTTATTAAAAAATATTTTTTTATTGCGGGATTTATATGTAGAGATATTTGTCACATAGTTTTAGATTGTGTTAGAGAGGGATTAAAGGGAGTGGATTAAAATATCAATACACAATAGAAGAAGCATGGTGGAAATGAGTAAAACACATATAAGTGTGACTTACATAAATGATAATGTGGAGACATAGAATGTAGGACATATACAAACAAAGGATGTTTGTAATAAAACTGCATGAGATGATAAGGCCATTAATTTGGTAGCCATATGTAATGGAAGTGAACATGCAAAAGAAACATGCAACAGAGTGTATACAAAAATAATTTTGATCGAGGATGAGCATGTGACAAAATTCATATGCTATAGGCACAGTTTATGTGCAAAAGATGGTGAGCATGATGACAACATATTTGGAAAGGTCATGCCAAGGGAATCTAGAAGGTTATTGTAGCATGTGAAGCATTCAGAGCATGAGGAATATAGACTTTCATGATAATTATGTTGTAGGTTGAGAAGAACAAGTGTATGAGGATGTTAAAATAGTTATAAATATAGGGAAGATGAAGAACCATCATGCAAAGTGAAAAGGAAAATGAGAGATAGAAAAGTAGGGTATCATGGAAAGGGATTGTGCTTGGCTTAGCGTAATAAAATAGTACTAATTTTACATTAGAGTTAGAGCCAAAGAGAGAGGCAATGTCTAAGAACATGGATTTTGTTAGCAAAATGAAATTCAAACTTCAACATCTCATGTATGCCATGATTGGGCCCTCAGTGAAATAATATTTACATAAGATTAAGGACTGAAGATTTATCCATGACAACTATTCTTACATCATGTGATGAACATGTTTTTGTACCTATAGTTCTTTATGGTTTCAAGTTTCATAGAAAAATAACTAATGTCCAATTAAGTAAAATTTATAGAACTTTACAACATTACCTATATGTAGTTACTCAACATATTTTGCGATATTATGTATCAATGAAATATTATTTTATTGGAATATGATGTATAACCATCTTTCTTTCACATTTTTAGAATTCAATTTCTCATTTTTACATAAATTAAAACTAAGTAATAAAATGATATGAGATAAATTACAATACTCAAAATATAATTCAAATTTATAATTTAATATTTCATAAAAAACCATAAATTCAATAGTTTACAAAAACATGAAAGAAAATAAGCTAGCATTCATGGTGTCCCCCTCTTTATTTAAAATGATATATGTGTTTAAAGAATAAAACCTTAAGGAATCATGGAATAACTGAATGAAATTACAATATCGATCCTAGAATGTATTTACTTAATGGGAAAATTAGATTATCTTCAAATTGAATGTAAATGCTTCAATGTTTATGAACAATTTTATCTTTCATACAATGGGAAACCACAATGTTCCATACAAGAGAATATGATCATTAGGAATATCCCTTTTCATCAATAGTGTAGTTCAGATTTAATAATAAATAGTGTGGTACATATTTAGGAAGATTCATTTGTATAATTTTTCTTCTACTTCCTTAATTTTTCATTGTAGAATTTCAAAGAATCTCAAACATTGAAGTTAAAAATTATGTAGAGAGGTGTTGACTAACCCTTCTCATTCTAGTTTAAATGAAAAAATCTTATACAAGTAGAAGAGTGAGCATAAATGAATATTTATATAGAGAAGGATTAGATGGCCCTTTCTCACTATTTTCATATAAAATATCTACGTATATGGTTTTTAAAAACATTTAAGTTAAAAATGATATGGAGAAGCATCAAGCGACCCTTAACTAATCTTCTCCAAATGAGAACATTCTACGAGCAAGAGAAATGTATTTAGGTATAATTAATCTTCAAAAATGTCACCAAGTCCTTAGCTATTTTTTCTTGATTGAATCTCGGCTTCCCTAGGTGAGAAAAAATTAAAATTAAAAATCATTCGTAGAAAGGTCAACATTTTATTTATTTCTTCCCTCTATATAACAATCTCAAATCTTTTTTATGATTAGGAGAGTGGCCAATTAATTTATGAATGGAGAAAGGGTCAATAAACCCTTCACCAAATAATTTATAATTTCAATGAGTAATATTTATGGTCATCCATAAATGAATATTTATATGAAGAGAGGTCATGTTATCTTTGAGGTTATTTTGTATATGTTTACACCATGTTTGAAAATGATTCTTGAGATATGGGGTACATTGTTTATGTTTATTCATCAAATAGTTTAAGATGGATTGGTGCATGGGAGATGGTTTGTGATGGATTTTCACATTGAAAATATCTTTCTCAATAATAGATTGACTTTATTTAGGTTTTTTCTTTACGTTCTTCCCTAAGGCATCTGATTTATATTTATATTTCAATGAATGTACTTTATTGAGACCATGTGAATAAGTTCACTTACTTGTAGAACACCCTACATCAAACCTCCCAAAAAAGTTTTGAAATAATTAAATCATTTATAAATCCATTATTTCATCCTTTCACTTGGTCGTAGGATGGAAAATTGAAAGGGAAAAAAAAAATCTTACATGATTATAACCCAATATAGGATTTAAGGAATCCCATAAAATTATTCAATGTATAATCTGTGTATTAAAAAATAAAGGATACCATACTCTAAGGAATATTTCCCATGGAAACTAAGAAACTCGGAAGTAGGAATGGTTATCATGGAGGGAGATCGATTTCAAGAAGAGGATGCAACTATCTAGGAGAATTATGTACTCAATATTTTTGGAAATCATTTGTGAATTTAACAAACCAAGAGGATCGAATTGTTTGGTCATTGAATATCATAAGAAACTATGAATAAAAAATTGGATATAAAGCTCTATCCCAAGGGGATAGAGAAGATATATAGGTATGGTGATCAAAAAAATATTTGGAAGTTCTAATTCCCAACAAAAGAAAAACTCTTCATTTAACTCCCCTTTTGCAACAAATACCTTACCTAGAATATTATACAAAAGAGAAGCTTTGAAGTCTCTATTAGATGTTTCTTGTGTAATAACTCCCCTTTTGCAACAAATACCTTACCTAGAATATTATACAAAAGAGAAGCTTTGAAGTCTCTATTAGATGTTTCTTGTGTAAAATAGAGATAGAATCTAAAACAAAGTCTTAGTTGATAGTCTCAGTTGATATTGTAGCTTGCGACTCCATCAAATTATTAAACAAGAACATACTTTGGGAATTTTATGATGAATCCTCTAAAGGAAATCTTGGAAGGAAAGAAGATGGAGGTATCCTACATCTTAGAGAGGATACATTTTTTTTTTTGCAAATAAATAATAAAATAGATATTTTTTAGAATTATTTTCCCTAAAAATCTCTCTATGCTTGGTTTGGGAAAAAAAATCTCCTATCTACAAATTTATGGAGAATATTTACTATTTATACAATGTATGAATGGTGTCTTCAATTTGAAAAACTTCAACTTACAACATCTATTCCAATACATCAAGAGAAACATTTCAACTTTCTCTTACATTACTTTTCAACATATGTACAAGAATAAGAACAAATAAACTGACAGATTACCCAACGCTGGCATCGCACTCGAAAAAGGAAGTTGAAAATCATGGAATATAAAATATTTAGAATATAGGAATTGACTACGATTCTTTCTTTAAAATTTACACTATTCTTATTTTAATGCTTTTATATATTATACTCCTTAATTTATTTTTCTATTAGTTATAGATTAAAAAAATATTTTTCCTTTGTAATTTATTAATATATTATAAATAATGTTTATATTTTTAGAATTTGAATGTTAATATATATATATATATATATATATATATATATATATATATATTACATTGAATGATTTATTCAAAGTACATTTATAATTATAATAAATTTGAATATGGTATATAAAAAAATGAAAGATAGGAAATTCAATTAGATCTCAAATGTATAATTTTTATTAATAGAATATGTGAATAACCATGTGAAATTTGAGTTTTTCTAGTGGTATGTTATTTTTCAAGAAAAATATAATGTATATGTTTCTATTAGTGAATGTGTTGTATACCTTAGTGATGAAATTTACTTTAAAAAATATGTACAATTGTAGAGAACCCATTTTCTATTGTAGTTTATTTAAAATGTATATATAATATTAATTATACACACACACACACATTTAAATTATGAAAATCAGTGCATCCTTGAAATTTCAATGCATTGCATTAGTGTAGGCTACGAATGTCTTAACATTATCAAAAAAAATATTTATTTGTTTAGATTGTAGATCTCAATCTCTTCTCATCTGGTGTGTAAGTTATTTTAAAAGTGGTTAAGCTGATAAAAAGTTATAGTAGAAATAAAAAAAAAATTATATATTTTAGTATTCTAATAAATGTCAAGTCAAAAATATATTAAAAACAGTAAACAACATTAATTTCAATATATATATATATATATATATATATATATATTTTGAATTTTCATAGTTCATTCTATACATGTTTGTATTTTCATTTGGTGTAACCTATAGAAAAACGACATAAAAAATAAAGATATTGAGAGGATGGAGTATTTAATGTATTTGCATACCAAACCACTAGTTTTGTCATCTTGAAACTAATACGATGAAACCAACTCAACAAACATGTAAACTAGAGTTCTCACTCCTGTCCAAAAATTTTGAAATAAAAAGAACATCCACACACTCTTAGAATGCACATGTGCTCTTAAAATTTTCACATGTTATTGGAACATGTGCATGTTCTAGGTTGTGTGTGTGCTCCTTTTTATGATGCCATTTCTCTCTATATATATATTCTTCCACATTCTCTCTCTTTATTCCCCTCTCCCCTACAGTTTCCTATTTCCCTCTCTATATCCCTTCTCCAATATTCTACCCCTATTTTTACCTCTCTCCCCTTATCTCTCTCTCTCTAACAACAAAGGGGATTTCGATGCAAGAAGCATAAGTAAAGGAAAAGGTCGCAATTACAAAGGAAACTGTAGACACGTTTTTTGTGATGTGGAAGTAGTCACAATAGAAGGCCTAAGTGACTTGGGATGAGCCACAAGTGAGTGATGGGGGCCTATTGGGACATGATTTTGGGACCAATTTTTGGAGTTGTGCACCATGCATAGAAGAAAATATAGTCGACCACACTTTCAGGACCATCTCATAAAAAGGAAGGAAGGTCATTGAATTCATTAAGAATTTTGGATCCATTGACAAGGGTTGGGCCCTATTGTAATTGTATAAATATGTAGGGTTTTTGGGATAGAAAGTAGTTGAAAAAGAGCTCAAAACGTGATATGAGAGAAATTATGCAATGCATGCGAGGATGAAAGAGGGAATAGTAACAGAGAGAAGCATACTTTGTAATTGATGATTTTGAATAATATATTAAGAAGTGGACCATTGTGGACATATCCCATATTGGGTGAACCTTGTTAACTATGTTTTCTTGGTATTATGTGTTAGTTGTTTTGTTTAATGTGTGCATATGATACATGTTTGTTATTTTGAATATGTTACATGTTATTTTGTTTCCACACATGTGATAAATGGTATAATGAATTAATTATAAGTATAATGTTTATGAGGACTGCCTCCCTTCGCTTCATCACAATGGAAACTTAGTTCCTGCAGTTTCGATAGATACCTTAGGTTAGACTTCACCTACTTGTTGATGATGTCAAAATGGTCGGTATCCGAGGGTATTGTTGGTGAATTCATGTTGAACCGTGGGTCTTCCCACTGCGTGCGAACAAAGATCATTGCCAAACAAAGATCATTGCAAGTTCATACAACTGACAATACACAATGGTAGAAACTCTTCAAACATAGGTTCAAATGTGTCCATGACCACTCAACGATCCAATCACATTCAATCCTAGTATTCGATACAGGTCCACGATTTTGACTTTCATGTCTCTTCTCTAATGATATGAAATCATGATTATGGTTTCTTCGATGTCGAGGTTGAAGATAAGGAACAAAGTGTTGGGTTATATGATAAAGACATATGGTCTCATAGATTAGTGTACTCTTAGGAGTAGAACAACCCAATATATCAACAACAATAGTTTGAGAGTATGGCATGTTAGGAATATCCATCTCATCAATTGGTTTAATAGATTTCTCTATTGGAAAATAACTCCACCTACAATGAACAAAATTTACATGTTTGTAGTAAGGGAATGTGTAGGTAAGGAGGAAACAACATCGTATCCAATACATTTTCTTGGTGGTAACATCTCTAGCATAATAGGGAAGAAATATCTTTCCTATTCTTTTCAATCCCTCCTCCGATATATCCCATCTTGTTGAGTAGTCAAGATCCTATACTTGGAGTTTGTTTTTCAAAGCTGGGTGAAACAACACAATTATCAGTTTCAAAGAATAAATTTACAACATCTTTCTTAAAAACAAAAACTCGGGGTGGAGAAGAAATGGGTGATCTTTGAAGATCAACAACATCAACATTCTTCTCACAAACAGTTGGACTATTAACAATGGTGGAAGAAGAAACAACATCTCTCTTCTTCTTCTTCTCAACAGTTGACCCAAAAAATTTTATTCAATGGCGTGCCTTCAATTCATGATATTTATCAAATAGTCGATTTTTATCTTCTTGAAGAGGAGCAACTTCTTTATGAATCTCATCAATAAAGGCCTAGAAGTAGAAGTGGGAAACATCACAAGTGAGTTGGGTATTTTCTTCCATGATGATATCTCTACCCAATGTTGGATGAAGAATAACTTTCACTTCTTCCTCCAAGAATTCAATAAGGTCACACTTTTCTTCAAATTTGTCTACAAAAGTCTAAAAATAGCTAGCAACAATGTTTCCCATGGAAGCAAACCTTATAGAGTGTTCAATCACAACAGTCTAGAACAAGTCTTCCACATATTTTAAATGATTTTCCACTTCCACATTTTCTCTCTTCAAAGAGTCATTTTCACTAGAGTCATTTTCACTAGAGATGACTTTCACCTCTTTCATGAGATAATGGAAAAGATCCTTTTATCACTAAAATCATCCACCAGATCTTGAAATATGGTTTCCACATTCTGTACTTTTTCAATACTTTTCATCAAACCACTAAAGAAAGACAGAAATATCCAAGACAATAAGTCTTCCCAAGATTCATTGGTCACACAAGTCGAACTCGTTGGAAACAAAAGGCGCACCATTCGGAAGTAAGTGAGTCTAATCCTCCACAGCATGCAAGTCGGTCGGATCTGGATATATCACATCAGGGAGAAGAAATGAGTGGATGGTATAAGGGGTAGGAAATACACTAAGACGACTACTTAAATCAGATGCCAAGAATAACAACACATTAGTCTAACCATAGGTTGAGCAACGAGAGGCGATGAGATGTCGATTAGTCGGCACAAAGTTTAGGGCATCCACAATTTGAGATCAATTGATCCACCATTCGAGACTCTTTAATAAATCCAGGTCAACTCCTTTATCGGTCGATGAAAAGATAGACAAGTCGAGTCTTATTTTATCGGTTGAACTTATGAGATCGCAAGTAGAGATCAGTCAAGGGTTATCATACGCACTAGGTCGAACCTTCCAATGGATTCTTCTCCACGCAGACAGGTTCGTCGGAATGGTGGTATGCATCGAATCGACCAAACGGTTTAAAGTAGGCTAATAATAAATTCAAGTTAGACTGTGCATCGATAGTCGACTCCAGGTCGAAGGGTTTGATAGAATTTCCATTCACTCCACTCCATATCAACACTCCATATCAACGAAGTGAAATTTGGGTGCCAAGTCTGAGTCAAGTCGACCATGGCTACAATTCAAGTGTCTTGACAACCACAAAACCTTCCTCCATTCATTCTTTCGTCAAACATTACAACCTTTCGCTGGTAGTTGGGTTGATCCACGTCCTCCATTCATTCTTTCGTCAAACATTACAACCTTTCGCTGGTAGTTGGGTTGATCCACGTTGAAGAAAGAGGGTAAGTAGATAGTGAGATATGGCATCCATGCATAAGTATGGTTGATGAAAGCGATGAAAATCAATAAATTTCCATCGAGGAATGAAAATTCAATAAATTCATACAATCCATAATGGAAAATTTAGTAAATTGTTAATAACACATATAAAGCCATAATACTCAGAATGGCTTGGATATTGTCTCTTTTACATACAACTCTTCATCTTCAATCTTCAGATCAAGAAACCAATAACTCTAGTATTGTTAGACACACCGACCACAAGGAGGGGGGGTGAATTGGTGTATGGTTTTTTTCACTCCTTTACAAAACATCATAGATAGTAATCACCATTTACTCATTATTCATTACTTTCATTTACAACTTGTTGTTTGTATGAAAAGATAACTCGCAACAATCATCATCATTAAAACGATTACCACAAAGAACACAAGGAACACAAGATGTATGTACATTTTTCTTTTATATTACGAATTACAATCCTTGGGGGTTTATCAACAACCACTGAATAGAGAAACATCTCTACAAGAGAACAAAATCTCAATGCAAGACTCAACCTTCCATCATCAATAAAACCATTACCACGAATAGTACAAGGAACACAAGATGTATGTACATTTTTCTTTTAAGTTAGAAATTACAATCCTTGGAAGTTTATCAACAACCATTGAATAGAGAAACAACTCTACAAGAGCACAAAATCTCAATGCAAGACTCAAATTGTAAAAATTAACACCAAGTGAGAAGAGGAATCAATCCTCAATAGATACTAATTGTTCAATAGGTAAGTGACATGTCAGTAGTACAACACATGTATTTACATGACATGTCAGTAGTACAACACATGTATTTACACACCCTATCAATAGTACAACCCATGTATGTATGTGGATTATATGTAATGGATTCTAGTATGCCTTCTCAGATCCTCTATTCACTATCCAATATGTCCCTTAACCAATCAAAAACACATCTATGTTGTCCAACAACCAATGCATGCTACTCAACCATACACCATACAATATGAATGTCCCTCAACCATGTATAAGTAACCAAAATATGTATACTATGACAACCATACCAGTATTGTAACATACCATAAGAAAAATCATCCATCAAAACAATCATGTAACCATACCAGAACTTATATGGTAGATCTGAGCCCATAGAATATTGATCTGGAACTTTCTTTAGACTTCAGGAACCTGAAACCATCTCACCATCTCTTACTCAAGCTTCCATGACTCTCTCCATTCCTTTAGCTCGCGTGTGTATGTTCTCTGGCTCACTGTATCAGCATATGTACATGGCCTAGCTCATTTCATCTCGCGTGAAAACTAGGGTTTTTTGAAACTCCAAAACTTTCATCCTCAAAATATCAGACTTACTAAACTTTTGATGTGTCCATGAGTACTGCAATGAATCTTCGACCATAATAGATCTTCAATATGCTCAAGAAAGTCACACCCATAAGAGACCCTTGCTCTCTTATTTATACTTGTGCATGTAGCTTACTCATGTAACCAACTCCAACCAACTTCCTTCTTTTAGGGGCTAACCCAATTCTAACCTATGTGTCCACTTCTAACCCACTTTGTCAACTTCTAACCCACTTTGTTACAAATAGTAAATTCTCCACTTCTAGTTGCAACTAATTTATTTTTTAATTTTTCTTGTTGCAACCATTTAACCCATGACTAACCACTTTGACTAGTCAACTTTCTTCTAGGAGATTCTTGAATCAATTTGCCTTCTTTGATCTTCTATGGGCTTTCTAGACGACACATGAGGGTTCTCGAATTTTAAATGGCCATAACTCTCTAACCTTGAGGAGTTATGTGAAATTATACACATCACCAGAAATGAAATGATGAGCACTATACATCTAGAATAATCTCACTTAAAAATTTATGGATCTTCATTAAAATATTCCACAATAAATCCTTGGGTTCATTATCCACACATATAGGATTACTCAACCACTTAACCATTTGGTCTTCACAAAGCATCTTCCCATGAGGGATTTGACCATAATGGGACCGCTTTGGAGTTCATCCATTTGGTACTTCCTATCATCCATGAAAAGACAAGAATGACCATTTTTTGCATCATCCCTTCTATACATCAATCTAAGACAATACATCACTATGAAACCTGATGACATATATTACATAATACTTTGACATCATAGGGAATCAATTAATACATCAATGAATCTATGACAATACATCAATTCTTTGACATCAATGACAACATAATGAAACAATCTCCCCCTTTGGAATTGATGGTAATACCAACATTGATGTCAATACCAATCATTGATGGAAAAATGTAGACATGGCAATGCTCTTCATCAATAGTCATCTCAGTCACATCAATGTGACTATATCTCCCCCTTTGACATCAATGAAAAATGGAAGTTCTCTCCTTGGGGCTACTCCCCATGCCTAAAATCTCCTTGGGGCTTCTCCCGTGTCTGGATTCCTTTGAGATTCCTACGAATAATCTCTCCTTTTTTTAACAAGGGATATCACTCTCATGAAATGTTGAAGATAGATCACTCATGCTCCTCATGTGACCATCACTCCTACTGGAAACATGTCTCTGTTCTCTCTCTCCAAGCATCTAACTCTCCAAACATCTATCTCTATATCCTGCATCTGATGAATCTCTCCTCCTAGAATCATGTTGTTGCAACCAATCAAGGGAAGAAAAATAAATCCTCTAATGGGTATGTGTTAAGAACCAAATATCAATATAGCATAGAAAAACCTCAGA
>CBVK0100635996.1:0-11234 GCA_900067695.1 Picea abies
GTCCCCGAGGTGTAGGACAGTCGGTGATGGAGTGTGTTGTTAAGCCATTCCGTGATGTTAAATCACCGGTTCGAAACCTGTGGGGACAAAAAATCCAACCATGTTAAGGGTTGGTGTGGCTCAGGTCGGGTGTAATCCCCGGGGGATTTTGGCATCTTAGATGCCCCTGAGTTGCAGTTTCTTAGCCATAGGTTAGTCCCACATGTCACGGACAAACTAACAAACAAACAAAAAATATGAATGAGGTAAGACAAGGTTTTGTATAGAGTCTAGGATATATAATACCATCTCAATGCACTATCGAGTTAGGAAACCTTAATCAATGTTGATCAAAGGCATGTCATCAAGAGGAGAGAAATTCCCTATGTAGTTATTTTGGGACAACCCATTGTGATCCTAGTACTATCACATTATTGCCACTGGAATAAATATATATATTGACCATATTGCCTGAACTTGTGATGCAGGAGCATCGACCCACTTTCGAGATATCGACAAAATGAGCTTCAAGAAGGAGAAAACGTTGGCGGATGATGTGGTTTGTTACTTTGTTGGCACCGAATCTTTGTTTAATGTTTAAATCGAGATCCTCAAGGGGACAGTTAATCAGTTGTGTGGAGAAAATCATGGATCTCACATGATCCGCGCTATTGTAATTTTCTTTAAAATGTAAGATTGTTGATGTATTGGGCGGCCAATCGGTGTGAAGATCGGGCCCATCGTGGTGCCATATTATATTGTAATTACAACCTCATGAATGATTGAGTGAGGATTATTGTTGTGTGTGGAATATAATGAATAGAACGTTGATTTTTTGTTTAGATTTATGTGTGAAGAAAATTGTTGATGGAAAGCGAGTTCTATGTGAACTGTGTGGAGATCTGGCAACACTGCGTTGAATGTAGAGTAACGTAGTCATGTTTGAATAGGCTCTTGAATCCAGCAATTAATAGTAGTAATTTTGCAAGCTATAAGCATTGGAACCTATGTGCATTGATGGTGTCTGTGTTGTGGTGAAATGGCAGATTCAACACTGGATTGAATCTTGAGTTTGAACGTCAATATCAAACTCTGATTGTTGTTCAAGGTGTGAAAATCTAGTTGACAGTTGAAAGCACAAAAATTCTTTGTGGAAATTGTGTGTTTGATAGCGCCAGTGTCTTTCTTTAATGGACGTGAAATTCCGGTAGCAATTATGTAATTGAGGAGGGAATAGAGTGGGCCCATAACCCATAGGTCCTGGGAACAGAAACCATATCCTCATAGATATAGAGGAGTGAAAGCGTAGATTCACTCTATCATCAACTTGTGTGAGTGTTTGACCCGTAAATGGTAGGCATATGGCATGTTTGTTTCGTCAACATGGATCTTTGCATAAATAAATAATGTTATGTGTTGTTAATCACCAATAGGCATAAACAAATAATGGCTCTATTTCATATTTGGTTCACTATTTAGTTGCTTGCTTTAGTAGACGTGCCTTTGTTCAACAAAGGCTCTCCAAATCTATTCTCAAGATGCAAATTCTCTCCACACGTCGAATAGAAGATATATGGCAATGTTGTAGCTATACTCCAGTGATCAAATAAGTGAATAATGGGTGAATATAATAATGTTAAAGTGTATGGTACTGAAACTAATTGAAATGTTGTGTACTCATACAAACCCACCATAAAATAATAAACACCTAGCAAGAAGCAATTGCAAGATTGATTGCAGAATGTGGTTAAACAATGAACAAACAATACACTCAAGCAACCCTTTAAACCACTGAATAGAGCTAGGATTATAATGTAGCTATGCTATAGTTCTCTTGGTTTACATAGAATGCAAGAACATATTAAAACCAAAACTACATCAAGTATATACATCCAATAACACCATGAGACAACATATATTTTTATTTTTATACTGGAAATCCAAATGGGAAAACCAACTTCTAGGGGATTTTTATTAAGTAGGAAATTAATTACAAAAGGGTGAGCTATACACAGATTTAGTGTATTATTATTCACTGACGGGAAATTTGCAAATGGTCATGGCTCAAAAACAATCTTCACTCATCATGGGATAGAGTCATTGTCTTCTTCTCCTTTGATCATCAAATAGATTGCTTCATTGAGCTCTCATCTATGCTACTACCCTTCTCCATTTCCTCGTCTTTATTCCATTCATTGTTCTTCTGCATCACAACCTTCATTTTTAATGGGTTTCCTTGGACAACCAACCATTATAATGGTTTGTTTCAACTTTCAAGGGAATTTTGAACATTTTCTCAGCTTTGCTAAAAACAATTAAATGCTTATGACAAAGTTTACAAAGAGTTTTTTTTTCGGGGAGGCTCCAATTCGGATCACACCTCCCTATTTGCAAGCTTTTGGAGACCCTCAACTCCCTTCAATATTCTTTTTATTTGCCTTTTAAACATCCTCCGGAAAATCTTCAAGAAAGGGTGCCTATGTTGCAAGATGGAAGATAAGAGTTGAATAGGGGTTGCCTTTGTCATAAGCCTATTGTCCATCTCATAGCTAGAGATGACATTTGTTGTTGAGATGATATGTGTTGTTGTAATAGGTCATTGGTAAACCATTGCTCCTTGGGATGCAAGTGCAAGCAACTCCTCTTTCCCCTTGACCTTGACTCTCCAAGATTTCTTCTTGGTTGTTTGGTTCTCGGGATGGAGTTTCAAGTGAAGCCTAAAAATTTTAGCCTCTCAATGTCCAATCAATCTACGGTACTGGGAATAGTTCCTACATGAGTTGCTTGGCCTTCTAGAGTGCAAACAATTGATAGCCTTATGACCCCTTTTATTGCAATAGAAACAAACCAAATATAGTATACCATATCTTTTCGGTTTGTGATGATGCTTGCCAACTTGGTTGCTTGGTCCCCCAAGAGTTGGAGCAGATCTAGATGGTAGAATCATCTCTTTGTTTCCCTTTTCCAAGTCTGCACAATTAGACTTGAGTGGCTTGTTGCACACCTTTTTTCTAATGACCTTTTCCTCCATGGGAATAACATCTTTTTTTATTCCTCTTGTTTTGACGAAGGTGGTTTGAGCTCGACTTGTGCTAGCTTCTTGTCCATTGAATCCTAGGCCTTATGTTGGGGCCTTTGTAGAGCTACAAATGGGGATCAAAATCCCTTGGCCTTCCTTGCCTAGCCCTTGGCCATCGTAACCAATTTGCCTCATGAGCTTGGAACCAATGCCTCTAATGTGCTTTTCAAAGTCACCAAAGGTCTCTTGTGAAAGGGTCTTGGAAGGTGAGTTTACCATGCTTTCCCTCATCATGGTACTAGCTTCGACAATGGTGATGGAAGGGGCTTGCTTGGCCTCTTGGACAACTACTTGTAGCTCCTTCAAGGTCTCTTCCTTACCTACCAAGTCTTGGTATAGCTATGCAGTCACTTTGGTGAGCATCTCCTCTTTCCCATTATCCAGTTGAGTGAATTTCTCCCCCAATTGCAAGAATTGCAATCTGCTCATGTCTAATTCTACCCTAATGGTGATGAAGGAGTCGTAGTGCTTGGCAGGCTCCTTTTCCAGCTCATCCACTCTTTGCCTTCAATACTGACTTTCTTCTTGTATCTACCTATTTAAGTCTCTCATCTCTTCCAACTTCTCCTTCTTCAAGGCTTTGTCCATGGTAGCTTCTGACGAACCTACTCTAATACCAAATGATCTGTAATGGTAAGCCTATGGCCTGTCCATTTTGTCAAACACATATGCCTATTGCAGAATGAATTTGAAGGTCAAGACAGACGTAAAGAAAATGATGCATGTCAAATGTGGGGCTAGTGAGAGTGTCGTTGGAGAAAACGGTCTGTGGGCAAGGGACAAACACTGAGCAAGTTTTAGAGTGTTGTGAATGGCCCGTGAGTAAAGGAAACTACCTTAGCCAACATTGAAACACTATGAACGGCCTGTGGGCAAAGGAAAGAAACCAACAAACAAGCCAAACACAGCCCAGAAGAGGAAATTCAACTTGTGGATGTGAGGGAACATAGCAAACAAGATAATTTAGCTCAAGGAGTGAGACAAACCAACATTCTAGCAAACCTTTAAACCAATGAACAAAGCCAAGTGTCTATGCTATGTTTACAGGCTGCGATTGTTGTTGCTATCATGCAACGACCCAACAATTAATAATGATACCCGACATCAAGAAATACAACACCCATAGCACAGAGTGTTTGAGCACATCGAAAATTAATGAACCCACACCAGAGCCACGAAATTGAAATAATTACACAGATTTCAAAATCTAATGGGCATTGTATTAGGCTTGGGAGATAATTACAGAGGGGTCATCTATACACATATTTTGTGTATTGTTACTCACTGAGAATACAAAAATTGCAGATGGCCATGGCTTAGAGACACCTTCGCTCATCGTGGATAGGCTCCTTGACTCCTTCATCCACCAATCTCCAAGTAGGTTTCCCTCTTCGAGCTCTCATTTCTTCTATTGTCCTCCCCAAGTTCTCCTCACAATGATTCGTTTCCACTTCCAATTTTGGCTAAAAAGACAATAAAATAAAAAAGTATTACATGCTTAATACTAAATTTACAAGAGGTTGACAAGGACCCAATTCATATCACCTTCCCATTTCCAGGATTTTGGTCCCCAAAAGCTTCAACTCCCTTCAATCTTCTTTTTCTTTGCATTTGTATGCCTACCTCCCCTATTGCCATCAAGCGATCTCCGTCAAATCTCTAAGGGATGCCTTTGTTGCAGGATGGAAGATAAGAATTGAATAGGGGTTGCCTTTGGCATAAGCCTGTTGTCCATCTCATGGCTAGAGATGGCATTCACTATTGCAATAGGTCATTGGATAATCGTTGCTTCTTAGGCTGCAAGTGCAAGTAGCTCCTCTTTACCCTTGACCTTGACTCTCCAAGCTTTCTTCTTGGTTGTTTGGTTTTTGGGATGGAGTTCAGGGTGAAGCCTCCAACATTTGGCCTCCCAATGTCTAGTCAAGCTATTGTACTGGCAATAGTTCCTGCATGGATTGATTGGCCTTTCTTGTCTTCTTATGATCCACACCCGCCTTCAATATACAAAGTCTACCACCCTCACTTCCATCCACTCTCATATGATACAAATTGTTGTCCATGATCTCACTACTAGGCTGCCCATGGAGATGAGGAAACAAGAGAAGGAAAATGGATGCATCATCTGCTCCCAAGGGCTCTAGGTCAGTTTCATCATATTCAATCAGCAGACATCTAATGTAAAGATGTTTAACAAGCCCATCATGAGAAAATACACTCATTATAATGTATAATGGGAACTTCTCCCACTCATCAAGGTGTCCATTAATATTAAGACTAGCATAACATTAAATAGTCTATTAAGATTAGGATTAGCATAAACATTAAGATTAACATGGACACGTTGCCATAAGAATTCAGAATCAATATTTGCCCCAATCATAGTGAGTGTCTAGTCATTTCCCAAAAGGCCATCGTCTGATAGCATCCAAATATAACTATTATTCTAATACCAAGAAGTGTATACATTGCTTCCCAAGTTTGGCAATGAGCGGAGTCTCTTCCAAAGAATATTTGCCTCTCCTATATCATGAGTGTCCACATTGTATATATTTTGTAAGTCAACAACAGTTGGAGTGAGCAAATAAAGACATTCATGTATCCATAGAGTTTGGTACTTTTCTTTTCCTTTTTATTTCTACTGCTTCTTCTCTTCATGTGTTTGAGTTGCATTTAACTATGACTGTTGATGCTTAGAAATAGTATTATCTACAACTTGGGGGCCACCTAAGGCTGGAAACCATTCATTTAGAACATTCAATGTTATTGTTTTTTCTTGCAAGGTGGCATAGGGATAAAAAAAAAATCTTAAAATTAATGGAGAAGGATATGGAATGTCGTCGTTGGTTGTCGTGGTTGTGGTGCAAATGTAGAAAAGGATATACGTGTCAAAGGATTGTTGCAAGACAATATGTAAGCAAACCGGTTAAACTCTACGATCATCGCACTAATACTAGATGTCCTTTGCATCCTTGACATGTGCAATATAATGCCCACTCTTGAGCAATTCACCCTTGTGAACTAGTCATATTTACCTTCAATATTTGGAAATTCAATATTTTGTGAAAGGAAATGTGTTTTGTTTTAGTCATCTCACCCTCTCCATCTCCATCAATGGACTTGTGGAATCTATTGAAATGTATTGCGAGAATGTTGGGAGGTCTGACAATATGGAGTTTGGTGGTCTGAGATGTAAAGAGTTGTTTGCAATTATTGCAAGTGAATCTTTCTAACATAGAGAACAACTCTTCCTTCATCAACGACCTTGAGTTATCAATGGCTGGGATGGGAATTGTAATGTCAATGTATGGCTCACAACTTTTCGACTGGTAGCCACAAGAAGAGCACTGTACGACTTTCTAATACCAATTCTCTAAATATTTCCTTCGTTATATCATCATCATAGCCCTTGATCAAATGTTGATAAAAATATTCAGCATCTAATTCATGCTTTTGTTCATTCATTGGGTTACTAAAATATTTTCCCATAAGATGTAAATTGTTTGTAATGTCAAGAGGTGCAGCTATCTGTGGGTAGTTGGGGTAAAGGCACCTTTCAATCTGATATCTATGACCCGTGTAGTTGAGCAGGCGGGATTTGATCCTAGGTTGCCTACAAAAGAGATTATAAATCTCATGGTGTTTGATGTCTTTGAAAAGGCCGGAGATGAAGAGAGTTCTCACTCATTCCTTGTGATTGTTGTTGTTGTTGGGATGGCAATTGTGTGTTGCTTCTTATTGTCGTTATTATTCTAAGGAGGAGGAAGAGGAGCAGGGGTAGAGCAACAAGAGACATCAGGTAGGGTGAACCAAATGAAGATCGGGGTGCAAGAAGAATATAGGTTGCTTGCCCGTCATAATCAATTTATATGCCTACTTGAAAAATGCTTTAATACATTTACATTTTCATTAATGGCATCCTCTAGGTTTGTGAATCCTTCTTCTACATCTTCTTCTAGGTATGGTTCCTAACAAATCATGCAAACCTCCATTGAATATTTGTCTTCATCTACAACCTCCTCTAGTGGATTTAGACAGTGAACTATTTCCAAAGTTTCTTCCAATGTTTTCCTAGATTCATGCCAAGATATCTCTTTTATTTTTCTTATCTCATCATTGATGTCTAAATTGAAAGACATGTTGCGACAGCGGGATATTAGCTCCGATACCAATTGGAGGGTACCTTATATAAAAATATATTTTATTATTTAATTCCTGACATGTTATATTGATGCACAATCCACATTATATAAAAATAGGGTGTAAGAGTCATAACTCTTCATATGGCCACAATATACATTGGACTATAATAATTTATTAATTATTCATCTATATCTAATCCTATTTTAGATATATTACACCATCTATCTGGCATGATGGTACAACCTATTCTAACCCATGACTCTTTAAAATCCTTCAAGTATTCATCTATGGACAAAACCTCCTTTTGCAGAAGAGATCCCCTCAAGTCAAGCATACTAGGGCCTTTGAAGCCCCTTTCCAACAACAATAACAGAATCCCACATGTCTTGGTAATAAGGTGAGCAGGAAACATTGAGGGGATATCTGCATCATACCACCATCTAGCTATGTATTCAAAAGCAACATCTTTGTATTGCTTCTTCCAATGGTTATCTAAGGTGGGTTGAGTTTGACTTGATTGAGAGGCACTAGCAGAGGTGGAGGAAGGTGTAAAATAACTTTGAATGTTCTTCTTCTTTAGGCTAAGTTTTGGGAGGGGGAGGAACATAACGAAAGGAGTCCCTAACATCGGTAGAAAGGATAGAGGAAGAGCATTCAAATTCAACTCTAGGATTTGCTCTCATTGTGGCAAGTTGCCTCTTCCTCCCTATTTCAGCATTTATCTCCTTTTTCCTAGCCTTGTCTTCTTCAAATTTCTCAAATTGATTTTGCAATTCCACTCTAATATGTCCAATCTCCTCTGATGATGCCTAACTTGAGGATACTTGGCTTCTTATACCATCCAAGTGTTGTTTCAACCTATGAATCCCCCCCCTTATGTGTTTCTTGCAATATTTGCAATACATCTCCTCATCAACAAGATCAACATGGATCTATGCAACGTCTTTGACTCTTGGGGCCATGATATTTAAATGGAAAGAAATCTGCAAATTTAAATATGAAACATAGAAAACCCTATCTTAATATGCAAAGTTCAAACTTCAAACTAGTAGAAGGTTGAAAGTACAAAACTTAAAAGACAGATTTCAGATCTGCAATTTCATGAGAGAAAAAAACAGGGGCAGATTTAATTGTTAACATACCTTGGAATGAGAAGAATGGGTAGTGGGCAAAAGAATCCAGTCCACGACTCCTCCAAGCTTGAAGATGGATCGTAGCCTCCTCACTTAGATGCCAAATCCACCGCAAGTGGCCTAAGAGAATTGTCAAACAAGCTCCAAGTTCACTCTAAATCACTACTCTTCCACGCTGCTCCAAAACTCCAAATGCTCACAAATGCTCAATGAGAGAGGTGTGAGGCAAATAGAGGGGGGGTCTCTTTATGGTTTTTTGGCAGGGTTTACGTTGCTAGGAATTAGACTTTAGGTTTTTCTTTAAAAAAATTGACTTTTTCATGAAAAGTGTGTCGCGGTGGGGTCTCGAACCAACTCAACTGAGTAGGTACGGACTCAACTGAGTTGGACTGGTTCAGTACCAAACCAATCCCTGAACCGAGTGGAGGCGAGTTGACACAGTTAGGGGTCAACTTGATCAACTCGACCAAGTCCAAGTTCGAGCAAGTTAATTTTTAAAACATTGATTGGGTCTCCTCTTAATCGAATGAGAAATGTAACCAATGAAGGAGGAGTTCAAAATTCTAGTCAGGGAGGCTACATTAAACACAAGCAACTGAATGTTTAATATGTCACCTACATTAACTCCCTTGTCCTCCACGTCCATTGATCTTCCGAACAGTCAATCAACCTTTTGTGGGACCTTGCTAATGGACTAACAGAGCATATTGTAGACAACGTTGGGTGAAACAATCTTCGTCGGAAGAAGCCTAGCCAGGATCGAAAGGTGGGACCTTGTCAAAAATCAAATCATGGTGAGAAGAATTGGTATTCTAAAACTAACCTACAACCTATAGATTATTAATGATGAAAAACACATATCAAAATTTCTAGAAAATACTCTTAACCTACAAACGCATGCTGCAGTTAAATAAAACAACAAACTGATTTTTCCAGAACACTCAAAACATCTATAATTTTATTAAATCTAAAAATAAAAGATGAAAAACTACAACACAAAACTTAAACTCTCGAACCCCAAAGAGGTGTGCCCTACTTCTCTTTTATAGACTAGGAAAGAACAAGGATACAATGAATGTAGACACATGCACAATAGCACCTTGAATGGCAGAAGAAAACCCTAACCCTAGTGTGCCAATCTGTATAGATAACCGAGCCAAAATAAAAGAGCACCCTCCTAGGGATTTGTGCCCTTCACTAAGCTGGAATACCCTTATGCAAGGGTGCCCCCTACTAAGTTAGGGAAATGTGCCCTCACTATTTATGCATGAAAACTAAATTGAGCGAAAACTCAAAAAAAACTAATTGTTGATTGAGAAAATCAAAATGGGAAATACACTGAAGATAGATGCATGCATGTGCCTCCTTTCTCTCTCTCCATAATGGTTAGTGCAGCACCCATGACTGCTATATAGACTGTAGAAAGAAAAGACGCATTCAAGGATAATTTTAAGGATGGAAATGTATATTAAAATGTGGAAACCTAGGCTAATATTACTAGTCCTTTATATGCAAAACGTAAAACGTTTGGCAATAGTTTGGTAAAAACATTCAAATTTCTAAGGGTTTTAAATAGTTTCTATAATTTTTTGGCGATTTTTAACGTAAAGTAATTTTATTCTATGGAATTTGGGTGGATCGGTTTTAGAAAAAATGGAAATTGGCAAATCTTGTTTTGGGAAAAACCATGGAAAATTAGCTCATTGCTGAAATTTAGCCCCTAAAATCATCTATGGACACATTGCTACAGTAGAAACCTTGTTGTATGGAATTCATTGCTAAGACGAGAAGTCCAAGCAACATAGGTAAACTAACACTTCCTCTTAGCGAAGAAAGTGTTATCCACCACACTAAACCACTCCCTGAACATCTTGAACCTCCCTTTTTCTAGGGGCTTAGTCAAAATGTCAGCAAACTAACAATCTACGGGAATTTACTAAAGAACCACTACCACCTTTTGAACCCTGTCTCTGATGAAGTGGTACCTAATCTCAGTACATTTGGACTGATCATGAAACACTAGATTCTCAAGGATTTTATACAACTTTAATTGTCACTATAAATCACGGTAGTGTCCAAAGTCTGATTAGTCAACTAATAGAGCTAGTCATCATATGCTCTGCCTTTGTTGAACTAAGCACCATGGAAGTCTCCTTCATATTGAACCAAGAAATCATACCTAAACCCAAACTGCAACAACACCCTAAAGTGCTCCCCCTGTCACTAGCATTACCTACCCAACTAGAATTTGTAAACCCATGCAGAACCAATTCTCCATCGCAACAAACCTCAAACCAAAATGCATTGTGCCTTTCAAGTAATGGAGCACATCTTTTGCAACAACCTATAAACCTACTTGGGCTCCACCATGCACTCATTTAAGGCATTGATTGCAAAACAAATGCCAAGCTTGGCATTTACTAGATACATGAGTGAACCTATCAACTACATGTACACAAATGGATCAATCAAATCTAAATTTAAATCAAAAAAGGACTAGATTTTTTACCATAGGAGTAGCCATGGGTTCACCATCCATCATTTGAAATCTCTTCAAAATCTCAATTACATACTTACCCTGTGCAAGGAAAACCTCACCTAGATCTAGCACACCTCTAGACACAAAAAGTAGTGCATCAAGCCAATGTCCTTCATGGCAAATTCTCTCGCCAAATATTCCTTGCACCATGCTATGAGTTTCTCTGAAATTCCTATAAGTATAAGATCATTAACATACAAGACTAAAACAAGTAGATTGGAATCATCAACCAAATAGTAAAGATTAGAATCTACATCTGTCTTAATGAAACCCAAACCTAAAAGATACTCATCGATCCGAGAGTACCATGCACGTGGTGCTACTTCAGCCCATAAAGGGCCTTCTAAACCAACAAGCATGGGTT
>CBVK0100635997.1:0-11234 GCA_900067695.1 Picea abies
CCACCATGAGTAAGAGTTCATCGAGACACCAACGTGAGTTGGCATATCCTGTAGAAAATATTGCAATATGGACGGAGGCTGTTTGAATAGCCCCTTCGAGTTGAAGATTCAAGTTCTCTCCTCCTTGTAATTCTTGCTGATCCAGAAAGACTGCTAATCCAAGATCTTTAAGACGATGGTAGATATGGCTAGCGATGCCTTTCTTTACGTCCGGACCACGGTGACTTATGAACACATCATAGACATGGCCATGGGAGGGGGATGTGGACGAGGATGCGAAGGAAGTAGTGTGTGCCATTGGATAAAGAATAACAAAGAAGCAAGATCCAATACGTTTTGTAGAGATTGGGAATGCGCGCTCTAACTCAATATTTTCATCTAATCGTCCAAGGCATATTTATGGGAAAAGCTTTTGCATAAAAACCTATTAGCCCAAAACTTGTCAATGGAAACCAAAACAACTGATGTCTGTTTGATTTCTGAGCTTCTAGTTGAACAAACAAGTTCCCTGCGGACCCAATTATTTATGCAAAACAACTCACCAATTCATTATGCAAAACAACTGGCATCCACCGACAGAATGGGAATTGACGTTCATCACTGGCACTGGCAAGTGGGAATCTCACGCTTCTCCACGTCGACCACATACTCTGCATCGTAGTTTAATATATAATCTTTTGGCAAGTGGGGAATCTCACGCTTCTCCACCTCGACCACATACTCTGCATTGTAGTGTAATATATATATATATATATTAGTTTAATATGTGTGTTTGGTAGTTTTTTTTCCCACATAAAATTACTCTTTATATTTATATATAAATATAAAACATTCGCATACAAGATGTCCTTTCTTACTTATGTAAAAAAGAACATAAGTAAAGTCACTATTTCAGAGAATCCATGACTGGATGACTAACCCCATATGGATATAGAGTGGTTTTCTGGGGATTTACATGTAGGCCTGAAGCGAAACATAAATGATTTAAAACCGTGTTGACATCCTTCCATTCAAAAAAAGAGTCATTGGATAAGATAAGTATATCGTCTACAAAAAGTAGATGCACAATCCAGATTACTCTGGAAACCTTAATGCCAGACAAGTGTCCTTCCCTTTGACTTTTTTTCAAGGCTAGGCTTAGACCTTCCATAATGAGGATGAAGAGTAAGGGCGACAGGGGCATCCCTGTCTGAGACCTCTCTCGCTGCTAAAAAAATCTATAGGCTCGCCATTTATAAGAACCGCATAGGAAGCTGACGTGACACAACCCATGATCCAGTTGGTCGTCAACCACCCAAAACCACAATGAAGTAAAACCAGCATGAGATAATCCCAACTAATACAATCGTATGCTTTCTTCAAGTTGAATTTGAGGATTAGTGCCTTCAACTTTTTTTCTCTAATACTATGGAGACACTCCTGGGCAATCTCGATTGCATCCCCAATTTGTCTTCCTTTTAGGAATCTGAATTTCTCCTTGGATAAAGTACGCTACATAATCGGTCTTATTCTCTTGGCAATGATCTTTGATATAATCTTGTAGCAAAGATTGCACAAGGCAATCGGGCGAAAATCACTGAATGTTTCCGGCCCATTAACCTTTGGGATCAAAGCAATGAAGGTCGAATTCATACCCTTACTCACCTCCCCTGTAGTGTGTGACTCTTCCACTGCTTCCACCAAATCCTTTGCCACCAAATCATAGAAATGAATAAAAAACTCAACAGTCCACCCATCTAGGCCTGGACTCTTGTCTTTCATAAATCCTTTTAGGACAACAAGAACTTCCTCCTTTGTAACAGGGCTTTCTAAAAGATTCACCTCCTCCTCCATCACTAGTCTGGGATATTGTCTAACTGCCTCAACCTGTTCCACAATTATAAAAAACTCAACAGTCCACCCATCTAGGCCTGGACTCTTGTCTTTCATAAATCCTTTTAGGACAACAAGAACTTCCTCCTTTGTAACAGGGCTTTCTAAAAGATTCACCTCCTCCTCCATCACTAGTCTGGGATATTGTCTAACTGCCTCAACCTGTTCCACAATTCTGTTCTCAGTCGATTCTTGGTAAAAGGACCTGAAGAAGCGCAATGCTTTAGATTTTATGGCCTCTTGCCCCTGGTGAGTATGCCCTTGTTCATCCTTTATTTCCCACGGATGTTTTTTGTTCCTTCTAAAGCTAGCATAGTGGTGAAAATACTTCGTATTTTTGTCACCATTTTTTATCCAAATGGCTCGACTTTTCAAACGCCAACGTGCCTCCTCTTCCATCAATAAAGAATTCTGGTATGATTCAAGAGTTTTTAAAAGGTATCCTTGAATCATATTGAAGCCATTTTCCCAGCTCTGTTTTGTCAGAATTTATATCTCATCATCCAGGGAGGCCAAGGCTCTATTATTAGTTAGCTTCTTCATTGCTAACCAACTCTTTGTACAAGGCTTTAGATTGACTAACTTCTACATAAGTCTCCTTTGTGCTCCTGCCACACTACGGAACTGAGGAGCACACCAAACCGACTATACTAAGTCCCCAAAAGACTTGTCCTTCAAACATGCATGGTTAAATTTAAAAGGACAGGCAACTGAATTATATCCATGGTTCAATTGAAAGATCACTGGCGCATGATCTGAGAAATATGGATGTTCAACCCAAGATCTAAACCTCAATGTATCAACCAATAAACCTTTTGCCGCGTAAACTTTGTCCAACCTTTTTTGTATGCACTGTGCTCCACTTCTGCCATTTCGCCAAGTAGGCACTAACTCCGAAGGTTGTACGTCCACCAAATGATTTTTCTGGAAGAGGTCTCTGAAGAAACCAACCAAAGGATCAGAGCGGGCTTCCACTCCCCACACTTCATCAATACTTGTTATAAAATCTAGGTCACCTGCCAAAATGAGGTTTCCCTGTGCTAATAAACCCTTCGATTCAACATGTTCCCAGAAAACTGTCTTCTCCCAGAGCAGGGGCCATATGCATTTAAAAAACTAATCATGCTTTTGTCAGGTAAGTGATAACCTGTCAACAAAATACCACCAGCGCTTAGGAAAGGGTTAAGCTAAAAAATAATGGGGTTCCAAGCAATCAGAAGCCCTCCCGACTTCCCAACTGCACTTACTGCACTGATGCACCAAGAGGGGTATAGTGAATACATGAAATTTCGGGCCTTCAATTCATCCACTAAATTTTCTTGAAAAAACACAATATCTGCCTTTGTGCTACATAACAATCTACGAAAAGAAGGCACTTTATGGGGACTGCTGACCCCTCTAACATTTAAGGATAAGAGGATCATGATTTATAACCTTTCAAGGGATTTCATGCCTCTAAGTGTCCCTATGTCAGATGTAGTAACCGGATGAATATCAGTAGTCGAAGGCTGACCAGATTTCTTACGAGCACCTCCTAGTCTTAAGAGGAGACAATTCCACTCCCAAGCCCCTGGACTAGGCTAAGGCTTTTCCTTTTGGTTCCTCCTTACTATTCAAGTTGTTGTAAGAAGTACTAGGAATAGGTTGAACCTACTGTACTAGATAAGTAGTGAGGGGAGAGGGTTCATCGAGGCTTCTAATGGAGGGAATCAAAGCATCTATCACCACATCTAGGCTCGGGGCTGGCACAGAAAGTAAGAGGGACCACTGAACACTCCTCACCTGGAAGAGACTTAGTAGGGACAAGGGACAAAGAGGTTGCCTCCACAACAAGTTGGGGACCGGCTAGCCCAACAATGTTAGATAAAGAACCTCTGAAACCCGCAGACTCCTTTACAGAGTGTGATACTTGAACAATAGTCGCCTCCGCCAAAGACGAATTCTCTATAAACTCACGTTCCCAAGAAAAAAATTTATAAAATAAGTTGGGATAGAAACACCTCAACTTACCAAGTAGGGTTCTCGAAAAGTCAGCCCCCGAAACATCCTCGCTTCCAAAAAAGTGGACACCCATAGCCTCTAGTTCCTCTTTCATCATATACCCGTTCAAAGGAGGAGTATCCTCCCCTTCATCAGTGTCTCCAGTACCAGTCTAGTTAGTACAGTCTCTTCGTAGATGACCAGTCCACCGACAATGAGTGCATCGAAAAGGGATTCCCTGGTAATCCAGGCATTGAACCATTATCTGACCCCTCCATTCGAGTTCCATCGTGTCCATCAAACCAGCTGTGACATCAATGTCAACCAAGACCCACGCCATGCGCTTGTCCGTAGAAAGTAAAATACTTTCATCAAATTTGAGAAATCAACCAAGTAGATTTCCTATGGCAGTCAATGCTTTTAGGTTCCACAGGTTTATAGGTAAACCTGGGAGTAGAACCCACACATGACGGTGGATGAAAAAATCCTTTGCAGGATCAAAACCCATCCTCCATCTCTTCATCATAAGACTCCCCCCTTTGAAATTCTAGAACCTGTTCAGAATAATTTTCGCATCATCGAGAGCTTTAAAAACTAAACCGAACCACCCAAAATTCAAAGTTAACTATTCCGGCACATAACCGAGTAAGGGAAACCAGTTGCTATGCATCCATTCTGCAAACGAAAGATTACTTTTGGATTTATAAGGAAAATGCCCCACGAGAGAACAGAGGGAGAGTCGACACATTTCCTCCAAGCTGACATCCATTCTGATAACTAGACGTTTCTTCTATCTTTTTGGTTTCTAGACCCTAGCAACCTTGTTCTAGTGATTATCCTTAACTCTCAAATGCTCATGTCTGTTAATATCAGAAATACCAGTCGGCTTAGGAGAAACCTAAGTAAATCTTGGTTCAGTCTTTGAGTCTACTCCTGCACCAAGACTCCTCTGTAAAGGGCCCAAGCTCACTCCACCTTCAGAAAAAATATGGTTCGAATCCTTGCCAATTCCCTGTAAACTAGAATCCGCCACCCTAGGAAAATCTAACAACGGAGACGGTTGAGCATTAATTACATATTTTAATGTAGTATTTATGGCACCCCCACCAATTTCTTTACTGCTCAAAGAATCAACCGTAGCAAATAGGCTAGCTCGCTCCCACTCAACCTCGTTGACAGTGCCCAAGAGCGCACTAGCTTCCAAGGCCGTTAAACTAATAACTATCCACCCCATCAGAAGAAGCTTCCAGGGACAGAACAAGTCAGAGAAACCGGTGTGAAAAGGCTCCGGGAACTTCGCCTCAGAGTAATAAAATCTCTCCTAAATGTAGATGGAAGCCATAAATACTTCCCTCCCCAAGCGACTAAAACCGAACCAAGTGTCCTTTAACACACTCAACCACAGTGCTCCTCCCCTAAGCTAAACCGAAAAAAAACACCAGACAAGAACCAACTAGAACCTTCATCCCAAGAAACTTCTAACCTGGCCGAAACTCCTAGGAAAAACCTACACAGACTAACAACCAGTTTCTAAAAAAAGGAAAATTGCCATTAAAACTTCCCAGAAGGTTTGAAAAAATCCTATTTTCGTCCATCACCTTCTTCTACTTTGGCTTCAATCCAATTCTACTTGTTAGATCCAATTCAACATGTCACTTATGGGAATTGAATTTGGGTGGGAGGATAACAATCATTCTTTCCAACAAAGCTAAACTTAATTGAATCATTAGTTGCGTAGAGAAGCTTCTTTAGTTTAATATATTTTTTAGTTGTGTAGAGAAGCTTCTTAAGTTTAATATATTTTTTCTAAATGATGGAAAACAATTCGAGTAGGTAAGTGGTTTTCATGTGCAAGATTCCTTATTCATGGCTAAAAATAAATGTCATGGCAATTTCATCTCAATCTTCCTTTCCTGTGTATCGTCACATAGTTTCGTGAAGTACTAATTTGTGTATTTTATTAACTTTTTGCATGTTCATTTACCAACTTGTCATCTCCTTCAATGTTATTGACTATTGTTATTTTTTTTATAATTTATATGTATTTGTTGTGATTTAATAATGTACTGATTTTTTTGTCAATGTTTTTAAGAGTGAGTTATTATCTTTTATAATCTTATGATGGCTATCAATTGGGATGTTACTACCACAAACAACAAACTCATGAATGTTGTAGCCCCACTACCATAGTGAAGGCTTCCATTTATTCTAGGGAAACAACAGTGGAATCGAGGAGTGAAATCTCAATGTTTCCTTCACATTCGATTGTAGGTATTCAAGACTTGGAAGATCACATGACTTTATACCATGCTTGCCAACCATCCACTCAAGCTCTTCCTACACTCTTTTTTATCACATTGGATTTGTTAATGTCTCCAATGTTTCCCTATCCAAATTAATTATCAAAGTATTAATTATAATAGTCAAGATGTCCGAAAGATGGGAATTTATGTCATTCTCATTGCTTTATTTTATGTATGTGGCACTGGCCCTCTAATAGATGCCAAGCATCATGTCTACAAAATCATTCCCATTTTCCCCACTCATTTTCCTTCCTCTCAATTTGTTCATTAATAATCCCCTCCCAGAATGCATCAAATTCTTTGTGCACTTTCTTGATTTACCCTCCAATGTCTTACAAATCAAGCCACCCTACACAAGGAATGAAATCTTTGATATCAAAATCATTGGCTACAAAACACAAACCCCACATAAATTTCCCCGATCCTTTAATTCCCACCAACTTACCTAACCAAGAATAGAGAAGAGAGCAAAGAAAAATAACATGAAGAATCGGGCTCGATAGTTGCACCACCACTGACCTATCTTCATTCACATGTTGACCCATCATCCCCAAATCCTCGTTTCCATTTATGACCAAAACCAAACCAAACCAATATATCTCTCTTGAATATTAATCGAGCTTGTGTTGTGACAAGTGATTCTTTTGTCACTAGAGACTCATACCTCAAAGCTACGACTTTATCGCTGTCCATGTCGACAACATGTCATATGTTTGATGGTTTTCACAATTGATTGCAAAAGATTCCTCCATATGTTTTAGCAAGGTTAAATAACAATTTGAAAAATAGAAAATGCATTTACTTTATTTATAACCTCGGGCAACAAAATCAGTGGCATGTCAATGACAATGGTGGATAAAGATCAAAAGGATTCAATATTTGTGAATGGGTTCTCCTATCAAAATAACATAATATGTCAAAGATATTCCTACATCAACCTCAAAGTCTCAAATACTCAATTCCTACTAGGACATTGATTCCAACGCTCACAAGATGAAGGTGAAAAAGATGATATTGCAAGCGAAAGTGGTAGTACCCATAGAGTTGTATGGATCTACAAATTCCACCTCTTTGTCCCTATTGTCCAAGATGGTGATTGAGCTTGAGAATTATAACAATATAAAGGCCAAACCAACTCCCCCAACAAGAAATCACATTCCTATATTGTTCCAAAAAATTATTAACTTGGTCAAAAATCATCATTACTGGAGAACCCTTAAGGAAACTAATTCTCTGGTTGATATTGGTAAAAGTAAGAGAAACAACTCAAATAAGCATTTATGGCTTGTTATATGAACTTGCCATTCCCAGTTGGACCACCTGTGAACCACTTTCTTTGATCCAAATATATAAATGGAAAATTAGCAGTGACTAATCAAACTAGTGTAATCATGTTCAATGGTTCCATGAATAAATAACAGAGGATAACCATGCCAAAGATCAAATAACACCATTTTGGAAGACCTCTATCTATTTGGCAATCAAAAATGTTCCATCATCCATTAATTCCTAGATATATCTATGATCTGAACATCAATATGATTACAACCCAATAGAATAGAGGTAGGTTTATCTAGGATTTGACATCCAATAGGTTGTTTTCTTTAAAACTAAAGCTTCAATTTTTTTTTAAGTCTCCCTTCTTTGGCTTGCACATAGAAACAATTAAACTTAAAAATATGTTATAGTGAGAAGAATTAGGGACACATAATTGATACTTATACCACACAAGTTAAAAAGAATGTGGTTAACATTGTGGACATCTGACTATTGGAGTGGTTAAGGTCGAATCTACAGGTTTTGATGTTCTAAGGGTAGTGTTCCCCAATATTATTTGTTGATAAGGAATCATTGAGTTGTTTGCTTGGACCATGAAGATTCTTATTCAAGCGATGAAGCTCAGTTATAAAAAAAAGGGTATCCACATTGAAAAATCCCAACGAAAGAATAGGCACGATGACTCGGATTGTGATTGCTACTTTTATTATTCATTTTATGTATGAAGTTGATCCAGATTATTTTTGGCACGAAATGAAAGCAGAGATATAATAAATAAATGTACAGAGATATATCAGATATCCAATAATATAACAGAGATATGACCATAAACACAGAGATATAGTAATACATAATTTCTATTAATGAGTGAAATGTACAAAATTGTAGAAACACAGAGTGAAAGACTCGCTAGAATGGTGGCAGCTTATCTCTAAGAAGAGATGTGATGGTTGCTCACATTTGCAAGAAGATGATTTTACAATGAGGCTCCAAAGGCCTTTTTATCATAAATAAAATCCAACACCTTAACCCCGGAAGATGAAAAGCCAACAGTTTTGTGGACCTCGTTTTCGATAGTTTTGTGTATCAACTTCCTAGGGGCGTAACTTTGGCATACAATCTCCATTTGGGGCACACGATATCTCGTTGGAAAGGTATCGATGAGGAGATTCATTTTTGGGGCTCAATTAGAGCCTTCGGATATCATTGAGGTGCTCTATTGTGAAAATTAAAAAAAAAAAAACAAAAAAAAAAACAACGTTTTTTAACCCCTAAAAATGGCCTCAGAAGTTTAAGAATTGAAAAAGTGCTAAGAATAGCAAATTGTCAGAAAATTGTTTTGAGCCAGTTGGGATAGGTGGGTGGCCACCGATATCCACATGGATCAATCCTCCCTCCTTTGGAAGAAATGGTCTCCATTACGTTGATTTCCCCGGGGAGAGGGGGAAGCGTTTGTCGAATCTGGACCTTGGTGAGTTGCTTGCCTTGCTAGAGAAGTTGCATTTCTTGGTTTGTGGGAGGTTGTCGAGAAACTGATGAGATGACTGTGTGAAGAAGGAATATTTGTTCTTTGCTTCAATATTGTTGACCTACTTTTGCTGGATAGAAGGTGCTTGGATTGAGGTTGCAGTGGTTCTAGTGTCCTTTTGTTCACCTTTTGAACATATTGTGAGGAATCTGGATTTTATAGTATGAGATACTACCTTGTGGCATTGTTTAGGTGGGACAATATTCAGAAATACCTTTGGTGTCCTGTAGAGATGACCCCCCATAGTGTTAATATTCTTATTGAAATATTAAGGTCCATAGAATCTACAATCCACATACTTTCTATTTTATCAATAAAGTGTAAATTCGCACTTACATTTAATCCATGAGAACCTTCCTTCTTATCATGGAATAAGAAGGTCCATAAAATATACAATCCAAAAGCCTTACACTTTATCAATAACATGTGAACTCACACTTACATTTAACCCATGGGAATCTTCCTTCTTATCAAGGATATGGGATATAAAATTGTCGAGGATAAATGTTGATTATCATTATGTCTACATATGCATGCCATGAGATGCATTTGACATGTGTGATGATTGGAATATACAATGGTGCTCCATGTATAGGTCTAGACGTTGGCTTTTGATGATGAAAATCCAACAAGTCGGAGGGAAAGATTGACATCGCAGTAAGAAGACAATATGATTTCCCAATTGTCATCCAGACCTGTGGACTAGTATGATCAAATGAATTCACCATAAGTCACATGATAGTATGAGGAATTGAATGCATTACACGTGGAGTAGTTATGGGTCCTCGATTGGGGGGTGGTAGTATTTAACCTTGAATTGGCATTCTGCTTTTTAAGGTGAGTGTTGGCTCAAGTGGACATGTCATCCCACTGAAGTCACTACCAATAAATGTGTCTCATGCTATGGGACTTATGGATTTCAAACATGATTAGGAGGAGGGTAATTGCAGGATCATTTTTTCTACTCATAAAATTGTAGGGGAGAAGGGATGTTTCTTTATGGGACTTATGGATTTCAAACATGATTAGGAGGAGGGTAATTGCAGGATCATTTTTTCTACTCATAAAATTGTAGGGGAGAAGGGATGTTTCTTAACATGGTTTTGTAAAAAGATGGTCAATTGAAACACTGCAACCCAATGGATCCATTGCCAAGTTATAAAATTCAACGAAAACAAAACATCAATGACATAAGTCCAAGAGATTAGCATCCAAAATGAAATCTAAATAGATTGCTAATGTCACAATAGTTTAAAATTATATAGATATCCAAGCACTGGAAAGGCAAAGTTCAAGAATTTATTTCCTTTTGTTTCTTTGAATGGTCATTGGTGAATGATCACTAATTTCTTTCAATTATCAATGGTGCATGTTTTTAAGATACTTGAAACCAATGATGTCATAATCATTATTCAAGAAAACAATTTTTTTTCCTCAGAATATAATTTGTTCCACTCTGAAGTGCATAAGCAAGAATGAGATTGTTGGTACCTTGTCATCCCTAACTAACAATTGGCTCACAAAGAGCACACATCACAAGTGGGAATTGAACCTTGGTGGGGAGGATAACATTTCTCCTCCCAACCAAACTAATCCATCTTAACTTCAGAGAAAATGGATAAACTATTTGAATCAAATTCAATGTTAACATGCATATCTCCTACTCCTATATATTTTTTATCTTCTAGCTATTCAATATATATATTTTAAATGGTGGAAAAGCTTCTTTAGTTGTGTAGAGAAGCTTCTTTACTTTAATATATATTTTCTAAATGGTGGAAAATAGTTCGAGTAGGTAAGTGGTTTTCATGTGCAAGATTCTGTATTCATGGCTAAAAATAAATGTCATGGCAATTTCATCTCAATCTTCCTTCCCTGTATTATTCATGGCGAAAAATAAATGTTATGACAACTTCATCTCAATCTTCCTATCCTGTGTATCGTCACATAGTTTCGTGAAGTACAAATTTGTGTATTTTATTAACTTTTTGCATGTTCATTTACCAACTTGTCATCTCCTTCACTTGAGTTCATGCAGACACAGGGAAAATTGCAGAATGATCGCCATCAAAAGTGCTCCACATACTTGCAACAATTCCACCTCAACATCAAGTATACAACAAAAAGCACCAATCGCGTTGCTGATTGCCTCAGTAGTCCACCAGTAGCGACACTCACCATGGTGCTAGAATCTTGTAGCCATTAGACATCTATATGGCCCCAAATCTATGAGACAGACCCTGACTTCACCACCACCTACCAAATGTTGGGTG
>CBVK0100635998.1:0-11233 GCA_900067695.1 Picea abies
CATTCCGAGCACTTTGAAAATTGAGCAAAATTTGATCCCCTGATCATGAAGGGGATAGCAGGAAACTTAGGGGAGATGAAGATTCCACTAAAACCAAGAGCTAAGCCAATCTGATAGAGATCATACATATTGAACCTGAGGTATAAGGAGAAGGTTAAGGTTGAACTAGATAGAATGCTCGATGTAGGAATCATTGAACCAATTGAAGAATCCGAATGGATTATCCCTATGGTCGTGCAGGAAAAGAAGATGAGAGGGATTAGAATCTGCGTCGACTTAAGGAAGCTAAATGATGCATGCTTACATGACCCATTCCCAACATTATTCACTAATGAAGTACTGGAGAACGTAGTGGTCAAGAAGTGTATTTGTTCACTGATGGATTCTATGGGTACCATCAGATAAAAAATGCACAAGAAGACAAACATAAAACCATATTTGCGATAGAATGGGGTAATTATCAATAAATGATGATACCATTTGGATTGAAGAATGCCCCTGCTGTGCTTTCTAGAGTGGTTGTGGCTACATTTAAAGAGTTCATCCATAAATTTTTGGAAGTTCACTTAGAAGATTGGACGATATTCAGTCTACTACAAGATGATATTGAAGTTCTTCGACTCATGTTAGATCGATGTAGACACTGTCAGGTTTCCCTGAACTTAAAGAAATGCATCTTTCTTGCACCATTCAGAATTCTACCAGGACATATTGTATGCAAGAAAGGACTATTGGTTGACCCAACCAAGATCGTCGTTATTATGGAATTAGCGTTGCTGACCTCATTCAGATAGCTACAAGCAACTTTGGGCCATACAATTTATTACATGAAGTTTATTCAAGGCTATGCGCATATTAGAACACCCATGGAAAAGTTGTTGAAGAAAGAAGTCAAGTTCCAATAGAATGAGGATTGCCAGAAGGGGTTGGACACACTGAAACATAGACTAGTCATTGCACCCATTTTAGTCTTCCCATATTGGAACAAAAAGTTTCATGTCCATGTCGATGCATCATCCATTGCACTGGGTGCAGTGCTCTCACAACCAAACGAAGGTACAATCGATCATTCAATTACGTTCATGAGTAGGAAATTGTCTATATCTGAAAAACATTATACCACTACCGAATGGGAAGGCATGGCCATGGTCTATGCTCTCCAAAAGTTCAAACATTACCTACTTGGGTCTCAGTTTCTTAACATTAGCGATCAAGGTACACATGTTCTTAACCAAACCATTGTTGCATTAACCAAGGAATTTCAAATTCATCATTAGAAAAGTACACCATATCATCCTCAGGATAATGGAACAGTAGAATCTTTCAATAAAATTTTGGAGAATGATTTGAAAAACATCTGCAATGTTTAAAGACACGATTGGGACTTATACATCCCTGCGATACTATGGGCATACAGAACTACAAGTAAGAAGCTAACAGGTTAGACACGGTTCTGGTTGGTATATGAACAAGAAGCAGTAATGCCAATGGATTTCATTGTACCTAGTCTGCCCATTGCATCCATCACTAATCTCTTGGACACATGTGTAATAGAGGAGAGATTGGCGTAGTTAGTCCAACTTGAGAAGGATAGATTTTTGTCTAAATTCCATCAACAGGTGCATAAATCCAGAGAGAAGGCCTGGCATGATCGACATATTAGAACCAATAAATTCCAAGTCAGTGACCCAATACTACTCTACAACAATAAGTATCTACAACACCCAAGGAAGTTTCACATGCACTGGTTAGGTCCGTATGTGATCTAGGAGATAACAGAGACATGTGTTGCACGGTTGGGAACCTTGGATGGACATATCTTGGACGAAATGGTGAATGGAAGTCTGATGAATCTCTATAGAGACAACCAACCATTTGCGCAATGACCTGTGCAATGCAAAAACCCTTGTATTATAATAGATGTACCATAGTAGCAAGAAAAACAAGAAAAACCACACAAAAAGTAGAAAAAGGGAAAAACAATAAAAAGGTAATGATAGGAGACAAAAAATGAATAAGCAGAATTCTGAGGTATCAAAAATTGCGCAGTTGAACTGATCATCTTACACGAAGTGAACACTGCGTCAAGTTCAACGAGAAGATATGGACAGGCCCTCCTGCAACGAGCAATGCACTACTGCGCAGGATGGCACAAAAAGATTGTTAAATACAGTCAGGCACAAAAAAGACAGTTGGATGATCGGTGTGATGGGTCATTAAAGCACTATAGCAACATTAAATATGAAAAGATTTCGGAAATCCTGGAGTGATCAATAATACGTAAGGAGGATCATAAGGTAGATTTGGAACTTAAAGAGCATTTAGTTAACCAATTATCCACTTCAACGCCATATTGGACAAGGTAGTTAAGGCAAGATAAGATGGGTCTACTTGGCATGAACACACTAAATACTGAGTGGGGAGGAAATTCTAAGTTATAATTTGCATGCAAGCCCAAGAAAATAGAGCATAAGTTCCCCAATTCAAGTTACAACGACTCGCACAAATATAGAACGTTCATCCACAAGTTCAACATATATAAAAAATGGCGGCACCATGAGCATGATCACCCTTCAGTGCAGTAAGAAAACAATATAAGCAACCGATAGATGTCGAGGTAGAATAAGTTCTCGAACTTTCATCCCCAACACATCCAAAAATTTTACAAAGATTATTTTCCTCCGAGGACGGATGACGTACCCTTAATTACAGTACCATCAAATTCAAAATATTCATTACCCATCGCACCAGTCTCGAAGGGTGTTATGGAAAATGAGGACATGCTTGACAAGGTGGCCAACATGAAGTTTATGGATCATGACATCAAGGACATACATAAGTTCCCTGAGTTGGCCAGGGATCAATATTTATGCACAAAGACATACTTCCTTATAGGAAAAACTTGGGTGGAAGCACAAGCATGGGCATTAGGTTTGGAGAAAGCCAGGATACTTAAGTTGCTCAAAATTCCACATTTCAGATAGATAAAAAAATCAATGCATGTGTCAAGGTATTGCTTAGTTGTGTCCATGGGGGAACACTTTGGCTAGATCCGCCAATTTCCATTGGTACAACACTAATTGTGCGCATTACAGGGTTGAGCAAGGCAGACGAAGACTCGGCCTTACTGTTTCTCAAAATGGGAGAGAGAGTCCTCTCTGAGACCATCAAATATAGGTATGATACATTCAGAGGCAAATAAGGTTTGGATGTAAAGAGAATCAGTGACCCCGAGTTCAAGTTCACGATGCAGGTTTTCACCTGCAAATTATTGAGTAAATTTCAAAAGGACCAGTGATAGTCATCACCCCAACAGAGATATGCAAGGAAGACATGCAGATGAACCAGGCAACCTTTCTTATGAATCAATTCTTACAGGAATGCACATAAGCTTAGGAAAAAGGAGTGGAATTTCATCACGCATGGCTACTTATTCTTATTGTGTTGGTTGGATGGTAGGAACCTGCATTCTACCAGTGCATTCATGTTTTAGGTCACAGTCCATATGATGTTAGATATGCCAACTTATGGAAATCCACCATAAAAAGAAGGCAAACTAATACCAACATTGTGTTTTACTTATATTTTTAGTTCATCTCAAAAGTGGTAGAGACTACAACATGAATTCTCGAGGAATCCATTATTGCCTACCGAGACATGGCGTAGTTTAGAGACGACATGCACCACCTCTATGTGCAAGCCAAGAAGGATCCTACACGACATGAATTACCAACCAATTATTGGCTGATAGTGGAATAGGTGCATGCCATAATCAATGACTTGGAGGAGGACTGAAAGAACCCAACCGACACACCAGGGTCCTCCTAGGAGCACGAGGACCAAGGAAAAAGTGAGGAGGAAGAGGTTTTGGGCCGAACAAATGGAATAGACAAGCAACAAGGAAAAATGAAAGTCCCCGAAGTTGGTCTCAAAAGGAAATATCAGGATCCAAAACAGACAGGAGGGATGCCCAAAAAGACAGGGGGAGCACGAAAGAAAGAAAAATCACAACGTCAAACCCCATTACATATATTGAGTGATAATGATATGGATCACATTGGGTTCTTGATCTACGATTCCACTTAAGAGCTTTGGGAGGAAGTTGCAACAAATCACGATGACCACCAAAATAAGGTCCAGGATCAATTGGGAGTCCTGCAACAACTATTAGAAACATCTTGCATTGTGAAAGACCCCAAGATAGGGGATGACCCATCCACAACACACAGGACATTCAAGGTCGGTGCGCATGAAGATCTAATCCAACCCTCATGGCAGAATTGCACTATATAGCTTGAGGCATCCACGTTGGAGTTACCAGCAGGGGAATTACAAGAACAACTTGCAGCCTTAGGCCAACTTAATATCATGGTCTCTAGCTTACCCATTCACAGGATAAAGGAACTCCAAGCACAGTTGGTTAAGGAGATAAGGCATCAAGGCGACACTGCACACTAAGACTTTATCAAATTAAGGGAAGAAAGAACCCGCATGTAGACATAGTATGATATGGCAAGGTGGAAAAAGAAGGCATTGGAAGACCAAATGAAATAAATTATGAAGACCGAAGAGAGTGCAGAAGAACGGGAAACGAAAGACCAAAAGGAGAAGGATGACGCAGATGCCATGGTACATAGGACCTAGGCCTCTGTCTAAAAGTTATACAAGCAAGTAACCGAAGTCCCCCTGGTCATCGAGGCCACTATGGAGGAACAAATGTTGAATATTGGGGATGTTATGAAGAGATTCCAAGAGTAGGTCCATGATCTCCAACAACAGACCACACCAAGCACGCCACCTAAGGTGCAAGAGGGTAGACTGCAGATGACAACAATAACAGTTGCCAAGATTAAGAAATTTGAAGGTGATTGCGCATGCCTTTGTGAGTAAAGTGCCAAAGTCTAGGAAGAACTCATGAAAGACCCAGAAATGCAAGCCGTAGAGGCCAAACTATGAGCAATGTAAGAGCAGGCCAATTAGGCGACAACCTTGCTACTAGTCAAGAGAATGGAGACCATTTTTTCACAGCAACAAACATATGTTGAAGTAGAGTAACCGAAGGACCAACATAAGGTACTTAAAAAAAGACTTGGACCTAGGAAAGAGGAATCGGTCAAGATTATTGGAGACTTGGCCACTGTCCAAGAGAAGGTCAATCAGGCTGTGGTAGATACAAAGAATAAACTGCACGATTTGAATGAGGAGGCCACAAAGGAGATCACCTGCAAAGAGACCACCATTGTCACAAATGTGGAAATAGATAAGGCTACAATGCAACAGTTCATTGTATCATGGAAGAATAGGAAACATGCCTGAGTGGCTTGGGATGATCCACAAGTGAGTGTTGGGGTCCTATTGGATAGGCATTTTTGGATATAATTTTGAGGAAAATCTAAGTATGAAGGAATCACGCAGAAGGAAGGAATCACATAGAAGGAAGGATTCAAACAAAAGGAAGGAATCACATAGAAGGAAGGATTCAAACAAAAGGAAGGAATCACATAGAAGGAAGGATTTGGACAGAAGATAGAAAGGGCGAAGAAGGATGCGAAGGACGGATACAATGAAAAGACAAAAGGATAAAGAAAGCGAGAGAAAAAAGGAAGTGCAAACGACGATAGTGCGAATTTCCAGAAATAGAAGGACATCAGAAAAGTTGTATAAAGAACAAGAAGTAGAAGAAGGAAGATATCCAGTTAACTGAAGATGACTATGCTATGGATTGTAATGGGTTATTTTGGGAAAGATAAGAATATAATTTGAAACCATAGATTTTGGGGTATAAATATGTATCGAGATTAGGATATAGAGAGATATATACACATACATATATAGATGTATGCGTATGTGAGTGTGAGAAGGTGTGCATGAAAGATAATTGAGTACATATAATGAATGTAATAGTCAGTTAGTAAAAAAGAAGACCAACAAAGAAGGAGTTTAGAGAGGATATTTTGTATTGTGTTCTTACTTGTCTCTATGCATTCATGAATGATGATATACTTTGCAGAATGAATTTATTCTATGAATTGGTTATGATGAAATGTTCATGTATGGATGCGATAGTTTAAGTAATAATAAAGAACACACATAAGTTAAGATAAGGAAGAATGATTCATGCATCAACCTCCCTTTCCTTTACTACTACAAAAACCTAGTTCTTACAGCCCCAATAGATTACCTCGGGTGATACTTCATCTGCACAAGAAAGTGATGCCGAAAGGGCCGATGTCTTGAGGGTTTTTTTGGTCACGGGAAAACCGAAACCTTGGGTCTTATAACCCCTGAGTAGACAAGAGGCAATCGACAATGTTTCCCAATGAATATTGTCTTGGCCTTCTATCCTTATCTTCTTATCATTATTTTAATCATGCTACCAAATGTAGGAGGATTCTACGGCAGTTTCCTAGGACAAATTGAAGATACATTATTATATGTAGTGAATTAATAATCTATTATGGAACTTTATACTTTGATACACTATGCACTGATGGTTCAATTCCAATCCTCACCCTAGTCCCATTACCAACCTTCCATGCTAGTTAGTTCCCTATAAGTGGGAGGGATAATACCATTGTTTTCCATAGAATGGATGAATTATTAATGCACTTTATTGGGTTCCTAATCTATTATTTTATTGAATTGGGTTCAATGTATTTTTGAATGAGTATCTTGTTCCATAAGCCCTCTTTTGATATAAGTCTCCACACACATGTGTTTCTAGGAAATTTTGAAAATGGAAGATGGTTTTTAAGGCCCAACATCCCATTTATTTTGGCTTGGCTATTGCTTTCCAATTTACTAAGAAAATTGCCTCTTTCTCCTTATTCCCATACCAAAGGAATATGCACATTATTTTCCTAATTTTCTCTCAGATTCCTTTTGGGATATATGCTAGAGATTTCCAATAAAGAGGGATGGATTCCAACAAATATTTTACAAGTGTTAATATTCCGCATCTAGAAAGACACATTTGTTACACCACAGATATAATCTCTTCTCATCCTTTACTATCATCCATCTCTAGTCATTTATGCCACAATCAAGTGGATTGATAAAACCCCCAGATATTTAAAACATTTTGGTATTTTAGAAACAATGTAAGGAAAGAGAAAAATAAAGAGTTTGGTCTAGTTCTCCTCCAACCCATTACAAATAAAGGATTTTTTCATATTGATGATCATTTTTATAGTTGTGTTGTATAGATATAGGATTTATTTCATTTTAGTAGCATCTCTTCATGTTCCATCATAGAAGATAAAAAAATTATCAACAAGGAAGATGGGTTAAAAGAGGGATCTTCCGATTTTTATACCTTACAAGTTATCGATCCTGTTTTCCTCAATTATAACTCTGCTAAGTCCTTCAACTATAATTAGAAAGAGAAAGGGTGCCATAGAGAATCATTGAATGTGACCTCTAGATGGTATTAAGAAAGTGGACGTCGAACCATTGATAAGAATATCAAAGGTAGATTATGATCCAATTTACTAATTGAACCCAAAACCCTACATGAATAATGATTTGTCTTAGATCAAATCAATTTACTCTATCATAAGCCTCGGAGAGATCCAATTTCAATACCTTGGTAGAAAGTTTCTTTTTTTGATAGTATACAATGATTCTTGAGCTAGTCCTATAATGTCATGAATTTGTCTCTCTGGAAGGAACCCAAACTACTCAAAATAAATGGAATTAGTAAGATAATATTTTTCCCTCAATGCTATGATTTTGTATATGCAATTACATAAAGATATAAGTCTGAAATCATCAAATGATCCAGACTTGTCTATTTTTTAGAATCAGAGCCTAAAAGTTAGTGGTGGAAGATCCTAGAATCTTTCCCATGGATCTATATTCTTCTACAACCCTCAATAGATCCTCTTTCATAATCAATAAAAATCTGTAAATATTTCAATTGTCCTACCATTAGGGCTAGGGATCTTATCCTCTTGGAAATCATGAAGAACTGTTTTTAGTTCTTATTTTGATAATGGATCCATTAGCTTCTCATTATATTCACCATATCCAAACTTATGAAATAAGGAGGCCATCCTAACAACTTCTGCTATGTTTACTCTGTCACCTTCCTTATAAATAACCCCAAAATGTGCTACTCCAATATTTGCAGTGTCTTTAAAGGAGGTAGCTTGTGTCCCATATTATATTTCCATCTCCTAGATTGTGTTGATGTTATGCTTATGGTTATCAAATCTATGAAAAAGAATTGTGTTCTCATCACAATTTATGATAACCATATTGCCCAACTCTTTAATCTCCATGTGGCTTCTTTTTCTCCCAACAACTTCCTTCTCTTTTTTTCTAAGGTTTTTATTTTTGACTTGGTCTCTTCATCCTTACATCCTTCATTATCTTCTTTAATAATATTTTCAATGTTGGTTTCCATTGAAATTGGTTCTTGATCATATTTAGATCTCTTGGCCTATTCTCAAGATGATGCAACCTTCTTCACTTCTTTTTAGTTAGATGCAAATTGAATATTGGTTGATTCTTTTCTACTTGCATCATAGTTTCCAAGTAGATTTAACTAGGTTAACAAAGTATTTCTCCAACATCTAGTTAGGATTGAATTGAAATGGGCTTGAAGGTTTGCATGTCCCTTTGGCCATCTAGAAAAAAACTGGTTGTTAGTCATAATCAACTACTACAAGGAGAACACCTTATACAAGAGAATTTTATGGAATCCCCCTCGAATTTTTTTATCTGTTATATGTTTATAGAGGAGTATTTTAGCAGAGGAGGGTGGGAAGAGTTTTTTGTATATCTTTAACCTCGGTGCACCTAAGTCGACCAAACACATCAATACTCTTACAAAACATAACACCCCAATGCTTAACAAATAAAGTGCACCAATAACTGTTATTAATATAAAATACTAAATTATCTTTTATTTATTTTTATTTTATTTATAAAAAATAAAATGCATTGCGGTGCTTCCTAATAACAAAGCATATCATTGTATGTATAATGAATGCACCAGAACAAGTTAGAAAAATTGATTATTAAACAAAAAATAATAATTTAAAAACCATAAACTTTCCACGATGCACTTAGAAACCAATACAACCTCGATGTTTTCCTATAAAAAGAACGTACCGGTGCATCTTATTGTTGAATGCACTTCTAAAGGGTAAAATAACAAAAAATTAGCAAACTGAAAAAGTAAGTTAAAATAAAAGCAACGTGCACATTTATCATCAATGCGTTGGAATATACATTAAAAAAATGAGCAAGAATTTTATATTTTCAAAATGTATGTGTTTATTAATGAAAACCCTAATCATTGCTTCATTATTTTCCCAAATTTTAGAGGGAATATTTGTGCAAGAGAGATTTACGAGAAAAGTCTTTAGAGCAGGTAGTTTTTTTTCAAGATCCAAATTTACATACAAATTTGCATTGGAGAAATTTCAGGTATGTGATTTTGTTCTATTCATCATCTCAATATTTCCCCTATTTGATTCAAGCAAATTTCAGTGCATTATCAATAAAATAAAAGGGTTTCATAGTTACATTTGGTATTGGAAGCCCTAGCTTCCTTGTTGTTTCTCTTGTTTTTCCTCTCTATATTTGACAACTAGATTTTTTAATCAATAGATTTGTATATGGTTTCTTTACTTGTATGTGGGGCATTTGGTATTTGTTGTTATTATAATCCAAGGGGGGGAATATATATGGATAAATGTATATGATATGACCCCAAGGGGGGGCATATATGGACCTAAATGTACATGTAATGTGTAAATATATATGTAATAGGGTCGACCTAGTAGTAAAGGGGCTTCATGTGCAAGTGTGAACAACTATATATAAGAGATCATGTATTCATTATTGTGATAGGGAATTGGAAGTATGAATGGTATTTGGTTATTTAGATGGGGTTCCCCTATTATTTAAGGAGTTATTGTGTAACTTATATATCTTGGAGTTGTGCTCCACACTCACATTCTGTACATGGTGTGTACTTCTGTTATTTTATGATATTTTGATCATTTGGTTCATTATATTTGGTATTAGAGCACTGATCCTAGGGTTTTTCTTCCTTAATAAAGACATTTTGGCATTTTTTCTATAATTTTTTCTCAGAGTCACTTCAGAAGGAGAAACATGGAGGATTTTGAGAAGAATTATCATAGTAACTTTTGTATGAATTTCAACTTCTGGATTTGTACAAATTTCAGCTTCTAGGGTGTTGTACTTTTGGAGATACACCGTGTGGAGGATAGGGTATCTGACTAGTCCTATTAACTAGTGTAAAATAGGTGTTCTGGGTAAAATAGTCAGATCTTCTTCAGAGAGGATCCAAATTGAGTGAGACCACTTGAATTAGACCATTGATAGTCTGTAGTAGTTTTGGTACAATTTTCAAAATTATATATCAATTATTGTGCGTGGGGAACATTGTACAAGTACACTCTCCTGGAAAGGAAAAAAATCAGCAAGGTGTGGGGAAGTTACCATAACTTACACTTGGCACATCCAATTTTGGTCAGACCTATGGAATTGCAAAATTAGACATTTCAGAGTACTATAGGTCCCAGTTTTAGACTCCAAAGGACTGAAATTGCAGAGATACATTAGAAGGAAGGTCAGCTAGGAGGACAGACTCCAAATCAAGGTTTCAAAGGTATGTTCATTTAAAACTATCATAACTTTTGATTGGAATGCCCGATTGAGATGATTCAAAATCCATTGGAAAGATAAAACATAGAAGAACATATTGGAACAAGGATTATAACTATTTGAGACATTTGTCCTTTATATACTAAGGTTGGAATTTAAGGATTTGGGTTAGACCTCAATTAAGAATCAATGAAAATACCTAACTTTAATGGACACAAAAACAATGAAAAAATCAATCCTATGGAATGGTTGAGAATTATTAAGAAACATTTCAAGACTTCTTTTAGGGCAGGTATTTGTTTGTATGGTGAAGCTGGCAAGTGGTTGTATAGCTTTGACGAAGGTACTAGAAGAAGCACCACATGGGAAGTATTTGAAAAATTATTCTCAAATAAATGGATCAATGATAACAAAATGGAGGAGATGCATAAAATTCAAGTGGAATTAAAGGAATTGAAATAAAATTTCTCCAAAATGCAAAAGGATAATGAAGAGATAAGAAAATGTATTACGAAGAAAAAAAATGAGTTTTCCAAGATACAATCCCTTAATGAATCACTCATTAAGGAGGTTAAGAACTTAAAGCAAG
>CBVK0100635999.1:0-11233 GCA_900067695.1 Picea abies
TTAGTGAACATTCTATCTTATGTTTTCCTTCTTCATTATTCCACCTATCAACATATAATCATGTTTTCTGTTGAGCAGATTTAGTGCCTTCGATGAGTAGAATGTTTGAGACTCCATTGCCCATTGTTGTAGCCTACTAATTTGAAGTTTGCTTCCCTCTCCCTTTATTTCTCCATCTTGTTGGTCCACCTATTCAAAACCAAAATTATCTTTTACATTCTTATGGGTGTTGAGCTTACACTTCAGTAGTCAAAGTGTGACTTTTAGTGCTAATGGAAATAACTCTAGAAGTTAGGTGAAATTTCTTGTAGGAGTTATGTGGTGTAATATGTGCTGAAGTGTAGCCTCGGATGGGGTGACACGCGGAAAGGGTGAGGCACATGGAGGCGCATAGGGAGAGGCCATTTATAATGGCTCTCACCTCACACCATAGTTATTTATGAAGGTCCTTACCTCCGTCGGCCTCCGTTTATCGATGGGGCCTCTCACGAGTGAACACAGGCCGGCCAGCCAGAGCATTAAGCTCTCGGCTTTAATGGCTACGGCCATAATTTATGCCATCACCCGCCTTACCGGAAGTCTTAGTGTGCATTCGAAGCTTGCCGAGCAAAGAAGTAGCAGCAGGGCTCTCGACACCCTGGCATTGATCCTCGCTCTTGCTATGCTGCAGGCAAGGGGGAGGCCTCGCAGGGGAGCCGACTGGTATGCGGCTGACTCCAGGAGAGAAGTAGCAGCAGGGCTCTCGACACCCTGGCATTGATCCTCGCTCTTGCTATGCCGCGGGCGAGGGGGAGGCCTCGCAGGGGAGTCGGCTGGTATGCGGCTGACTCCAAGAGGAAGCGACACAAGAGATTTGAACGGGCTTTGATCATGGCCAAGAAAAGGCGACGTTGGGCGACCATAGGAACGAGCTCGCCCCCCAGAACCTTTGTCGAAGAAGTCCCAAACATGGAGCTCCCACCGGACTTTTCTGAGAGTAGGATGTTTATCGTTTCAGACAATTGGAACCCCTCGACGTGTATTGGAGAAGCAGCGGCACCGCCCCACTCGGGAGACACTCCAGTTGCACGCGACGCTCCTAATGAAGAGCTCACCACTTACCTGGTAGAGAAGGAGTTGTCGGAAAGCACCACTGACTCGCAGTTGAAAAGGGAGAAGCAGGGTCACCGGGAAATGGATTCCAAGCCAAAGTCGCCACCATCGCCACCACTCCTACACCTAGAGCACCTGAAGCTGATTTTTGAGGTTCGAAGCCTGGTGGAAGATCAAATTTTCAAAGCAGTCTGCGTTAGCCAATGCTTGGACATGCTCTACACAGCATATTCTAGTGCCACACCTCGGCGAGAATGTCCAACCTGTGCTCAGCCTTATGTCATTCCAACCAGCAGTGGAAAAGCGAAGGACGCCTACGAGGACCCCAGGGAATAGGTTTTTCTATTTCGCATGATTTCCAACTCTATTTATGTTGTAGTTTACCAGAGTTGTAGCTCTTCAGTTGTTAGCATGGTTAGCATTAGCACAGACCTTACTAAACTGTTGTTGATAATGGACATGTACCCTGGTTTCCTTCGGGCAAGGTGGCGCAACAAACTCTTTGATTTTGCATGTTGTTGTGGGCAGGCCAGCTGTCTTGGTTTCCTGCATAGGCAGGACAGCTGGCACCTGCGTGTCATATGTATTCCCTTTTTTAAGCTATAATATAATAAGACTCGCCTTTTACTTAAAAAAACAAAAAAAAAAATTATGTAGCATGTCACATTTTGGTGTTGTTGTTAGAGAGGTTGCTATTTATAGTAGGATATAATGTCTCGAATAGAATATGCATTATAGAAGCATTTTCGGGTCGAAGGTCAACATTTTCCCTTGGTAGTTCGTATGTGCAGTAATTTTAATTTTATTTATACTTTTAAGTAGAATGCATGCATCATCGAATAAATAAATTACGACATTTTCTATCAAAAAAATACATTTATGGTGTAGTTCAAGTAAGAAAGTGTTTGAAAGACCCAAGGTAGAATAAAACAAATTTGAAGAATATTTAAGATAATATGCTACATAAAATCCAGTTGATATATGACAATTTATTGAAGATTTTGTTAGAGAATTTGAGGGAAGAAAAGGATGATTATTTTCTACAAGGTTGGCCACAAACCTTTTCCACTCCCAAATATAATAAACACCCAAGTACATTGACAACTAATAATACATACTTGGAAGATTTTTTTACTCCTTGAACAAAAAACCATTGGTCACTACAGATGATATATTTCCAAGCAAAAATTCAAAATTCGATAGTAAATTAGCATATGTTTAGAAGCAAAAGATGATAAAGATATTTCAAGCTCGTAGTTCTTCATTTTCTTGGGATTATGAAGACATGAGAGGTATTGGTCCACAAATTTGTAAACATCATATTTACGTAAAAGACAACTCTCTACCAATTAGACAACCTCATAAAGAATGAATTATTTGCTTTAGAATATAGTGAAATCATAATTACAAGAAATTTTCAATGCAAGTTTTATACAACTAATCTCATAAAGTTAGTGGCTTTCTCCTTTAGTCAGTGTCCTTGAGAAAGGAGGTAAATGGAGAGTATGTGTGGAGTACAGATAACCCAACTGTTAAGTCCTAGACAAAGCCCCATGTTATGTATAAAATCCCTTATTAAGCGCCTAGATATTGATATAACACTAGAAATGTAGTGTTATATTAGTAGGTCGGCTAGAACCCTTAATTGTACCCTTTGTCTCCTTACATTTCTAGTGTTATATTAGTAGGTCGGCTAGAACCCTTAATTGTACCCTTTGTCTCCTATATATATATATAATTGTACCTATTCTGAATTGGATATATTGTAAAATGAGGTTTCCCCCTTGAACTCGACTGTATTCATTGAATTTTTATCATTTTTAAGGTGTTGGATCATAACATTTGGTATTAGAGCTTACGATCCTAGGGTTTCACTCCTCCAACTGAGACACCCTGGCATTTTCGCTATAACTTTTTTTCTGGGATGTTTCAGACTGTAATATTTCTAGGAGACTGAGGTGAAGTATCAAGGTACGGGTGCAAGGTTTAGTTCCTTATAATTTCAGAGATATAGCATATGGAATATAGGGTTTGTGACTCATCCTGAATTCATATTTAAATGAGTCATATTGGAATTTTCTCTATAACTATTTTCATGTGAATTTTTAGATAGTGAAACTTTGTGGAAACTTGGGATAAATTTCATAGTACAGGTGGTAAATATTTCAGATTCTGGTTCGCTATACTTTTGGAGAAATAGTCCATGAAAGATAAGGCATGTGACTAATCCCGAAATCGGTTTTTAAATAGTGATCTTGGCGTTTTCGTTGTAACTTCTTTTCAAAATCCTGAGGAGACATGGGGAATTACATGTGACAAAAAAATAGATTTTGAATCATTATAATTTGTGAGATATATCTTGTGGAAGTTTGGGATTTTTGCTAATCCTGAAATTAGTCTTAAACAAGTCATTTTGGTAATTGTGCTATAACCTTTTATTAGTAAAGGTTCAGACTATGAAATTTTCAGGAGTTTAAAAATTCATATCAAAGTACTACAAGCCAAAATTTCACACTCACAAGGGTTCAAAGTTTAGATATATATCAGGACAAAGGTCAGTCATCCATACATACTCCAAATTAAGGGTTTGAAAGGTATACAATTTACAATTGGCATAGCTTTTGATTGGAAGATCTGTTTTTGGTGATTCAAAATTTGAGATAATGGGAAAATAGAGGAGAATTATTATTTTTATCCCATGTGGCTCCAAAAAAAATCTCAACACCAAATAGACCTCCAAAAATCTCACACAAGACGTCGAAAGAAAATGAAGATTTCGAAAAACAGGTTATCCCAATTAAAGAACCAAGTTGATGAAATGAGTGGTAGTATGTTGAAACTAGCGGATTTATCACGTTCTTTAGAATCCCTAAAAAATGAATGGAAGAAATAAAAAAATAAGATGGATGAAAAATAAGATGGATGGAAATAGGAAAGAGATGGAAAAAAGATGAATGAAAATAGTGCAGATATGGAAAATAAGATGGATGAAAATATGTATCAAATGGAAAAGAAAATGAATGAAATGTAAAAATCCATAGAATCCATGCTCTTACAGAGGATCCCTAAAAGGGATATGGAGATCCAAGGAAATCATGTAAATAAGGAAAACAATGGTGTTGAGACTTAATCACATGTGGGGGGTATTTTATCACAATTGGAGAGCATCAATATTGAATTTCAGAATTATTCATCACTTCAAGATCCACATCATCGAGGCTTCAAGTTATCACCAAGGAACTACTTCATTCCAATGATCAATATGAGTAATTTTGATGGTAAAGATCTTATAACATGGATATTCTAGGTGAACCAATGCTTTGATCTACACCAAGTGCCAAGCTTGCAAAAGGTACCTATTGCATCCTTGTATTTAGAAAATGATCAGTTTGTTTGGTATCAATGGATTTGGGAAAGAAACTATAATTCTATTATCTCTTGGTTCAATTTTATGGATGAATTGATATCACATTATGGGGATATTAAGAACAATACATTCTTTAGTCAATTGATAAATCTTCGACAAAAAGGCTCGGTTACATAACACATTCAACAATTCCAAAAGCTCAGTCTCAAGGTAAAGAACATTCCTAAGGGTAATTTGTTAGATCTCTTTATGGGAACTTTGAAGGAAAATCTTGAACATGAGGTGCGTCTCTTTGAACCCAAATCCCTAGAGCAAGCTTTTGGTATGGAAAGAAAAGTGGAAAATAGAAATATGGCTACTCGAAGGGTGGACACTGACATCTATAGAGAGAACTATGTTCCCTCTTCTAACCCCACTCAACCGACAAGGTTGACAACTTAGAAAATGGATGAAAGAAGAGCAAAGGGACTATGTTTCAATTGTGACAACAAGTATAATAAGGGTCATAAATGTGGTGAGAAGAAATTATTCTACATATATTGTGAAGAGGAAGAAGATCAAGAATTGAGAAGAAATTATTCTACATATATTGTGAAGAGGAAGAAGATCAAGAATTGGAACCATCACAAGATCAGATATAGAAGAGACTACTCTAACAATATATTGTCATGCATCGACTGACATCGATACTCCACAAACCCTCAAGATAAAGGATACATCAAAAATAAAAAGGTAACAGTGTTGATTGATTTTGGTAGTACCCATAACTTCATCAATTAAAAATTAGCAAAAGATATCAATTGCTTTGTATTTCCAGCACCAAAGTTTCAAGTAATGATTGAAGATGGAGGTACAATAAATTGTTCTTGGAAGTGTCATAGTATTAAGCTCAATATGGGGGAGTATTTATTGGATAGTCCCATGATTTCCATCCAAATCGGTGGTATTGATGTTGTATTAGGGGTCCAATGGTTACAATCATTAGGAATAATGGCCCTTAATTTTCAAGATATTTTCATGAGATTTTCCTCAGAAGGAAAGGAAATTAAGCTTAGAGGTATCCAAGGGAAACCCTCTAAATTGATAAGCTCTAATAACATGACAAAATGACTAAAAAATGGACGTTGTGGTGTAATTGCACAAACATTCTCAATAGATGTTCAAACATCTATATCCTATGCTTCAATGGATATCCAAATGGTTATCAACAACCATTCCAAGGTATTTGGAGAGATGCCTAGGGGTCTTCCATCGGCTCAAGATCATGATCATGGTATTTATTTGCAGCATGAAAGTGTACTACCTAACATTAGGCCTTACAAGTATCCATATGCACAAAAGAGTGAGATTGAGCATATGATCCAAGAACTGTTAGAGGCTAGCATCATTCAACCTAACCGAAATTCTTTCTCTTCACCAATGGTGATTGTTACAAAAAAGGGTGGTTCATGACGTCTCATGAGAGCTTTTTAATATAAGATACTATACTTACTTACAAAAAAAAATAAAAAATTATGTATTTGTATTTGTTAATATTTGTTTGTATATTTTGAGTGGCCTTTATTGTGGTCCCTGGAATCAATGAAATGTTAATCATTACAATTTTATTGATTCAAATTCAAGAATGTTCAAGCTACAATATAATGTTTAATCAAATTTTGTAAGATTAGAGTTTAAAAAGTAATGTTTTGAAGCTCTTAAATCCTTAGAAATGCTTATTTTCATTAAAATTATAGTTGAATTGTAGTGCCAACCAACAATGTTTCTAATCGAGAATCCACGAAAAAAAGTGTACATGTTTGAAACCTTTCATGTTATCATATAAACAATCAGCTATTGGACAGGACTTTATTAAACATGTAATGGCTAATACAAGGAAAAATGTTGCCATTTTACATGTAAATACTAAGTAAAAATTGTATGTACCCTGAATCATGCTCACTTCCTGGAAAGTGAAAAAACATATTTCCATGAATTAGTACTACCATGGGGGGTATAGTTTTGCATAAATTTATATTGCTTTGAATCAAGTCTTGGTGAACTCTATTCATGTCTTCTAATATTTTGAAACAATTTTTTTTCTAACATGTGCATTTACTAAGAATAATATTAGACCCTGTAGAGACTATCCAAGAACATGCTCAGGTTAGTTAGATTGTACAATATATTGTCAACCAACAAGAATTCACATGACAGTGGTTGATTCCTTTAATCTAGATAAACTTTCCAAGGAAATTAACATGTCTAGAAGGCATGAATTAATTTTTGAACAATGGATACACCTTTCACATCTCTGATGTATGTGGATTTGACCAACACATAAAATTCCAAGAATTTGTCCTTACTCGTGTGGAGTTTGTGAACTTTCTAAGACTAGTGCAGGTAAATACTAAAAATAGAGAAAAATACATTAAATATTGTGTGGCCTTCCATTAGAAATGCATAGGGGAATTGATTACTAGGTCAGCTATATATAAATACTTTATGTTTAATGAATTTTTCCTATATTAAAATGCTTAAGTAATTGAATAATTATTGTGTAACAAAGTGAACAAAGTTTTAGTATAGAAAGAGCTAATAGCCTCACAAAAGAGTAGAATATGATATTTATTGTTGATCTCTCAAATTTTAAGTGCACTATCTATACTGAGAGGGAGGGGGGTGAATCAATATAAGGCATTTTTTTAACTTTTTCAAGCATTCATCAACCATAAGAAAAAAATCACATATTAATTGCAGAACATGGAACACAAGATTTACATGGAAACCCTTTTGGGAGGAAACCAAGAAACTTTTCTTTATAATTGTTTGTAGGAACCAACCTACTGTTACAAATATTTGTAGGCACCAACCTACTAGAGACACCAAGTCCCACTGATGCAAATCTTGGTAGGCACCAACCTACTCTTACAGATCTTCGCAGACACCAATCCCCACTGCTAAGCACCAACTTAACAAGAGAAACCAATCTCTTACAAATGTTCATAGACACCGATATACTGGAGAAACCAATCCCCACTACTAAGAACCAAATTATCAAGAGACACCAATCTCTTACATATATTCATAGACACCAATCTATTAGAGACACAAATCCCCACCGCTAAACACCAACTTAGCAAGAGACACTAATATATGAGTTGCACCAACCTTCACCAAGTCTGCTTGATATTTCTACCTTCACTAGTTATGTTCACTAATTCTAACTTTACCAGGTCTACTCAATGCTTCTTCCTTCACCAAGTCTGCTCACTACTTCCACATTTACTAGGTCTGACCAAAATTTGAATTTCCAAATGGCAACTTTCCCAAAGCTTGTTTTTTTGAGCCTCTTCCCAATAATAAACTTGTGCAGCATGCCACATATCTAATTTTGAAAATATGATTCTAAAACTTTTACCTAGGGTACTTATGTATGTCTCCTCTGTCTTTGCAAAATTCTAAAACATAAAACAATAGGGTGCATTGATTAATACTATGAAAAATGATTCAGTGCATTAATTAATTGAAGAAATGACATGTGTCCCTCAAAGAATAATGTAATTTCAAAACAAATATTACAAGTTGAAGTCATGCACTTTGTTTGGTTATGTGTGATTTATCTATTAGTATTTGCACATTAAAACAATTATAATATTAAGATATATAAAATGAGAAAATGTGCTCAACGTGGAGTTGACATGTGTCCCTCCTAAACGAATAATATAATATTGAGTAAATAAAAAACTATGCGCCGAAAACAATAACATTAAATATTAAGTGAAATATCCTAGCTGTCCTCTTTGAGATATTCTTGGAGAAAGTTTTAAGGGAACTATCTTAGTTGTACTTTATGATTTAGAACAATTAGTTACATTGATTTGATGTAAACAAAAAATAATGCTTTGATATAAGTGAGGATACAATAAAAAATGATTTAGCATAATCAAGTAGTTGTATTCATTTTAACAATGATATAACATTAAACAATGGGGTGCATTGATTTCAATGATAATGATATAACATAAAATAATATGGTGCATTGATTTCAATGATAATACTATGAAAAATGATTTAGTGCGTTAATTAATTAAAGAAATGATATGAAAGAAATTAATCCTCTATATTGAATTCGACTGTAACGTACAACGAATCATCAAGTGAAATGAATTTCCTCTATATTGACTTCAACTCTGAGATACAATGAATCATCAAGTGAAATGAATTTAGCAATAACGTAGTGAAAACAAATTTCAAAACATATATTATAAGTTGAAGTCATGTACTTTGTTTGGTTATATGTGATTTATCTATTAATATTTGCACATTAAAACAATTATAATATTAAGATATATAAAATGTGAAAAAACGTGTTCAACCTAGAAAAGTAGAAAAATAAAAGAAGAAAGATTGAGATTGATCACTAAGTAAATATTTGTAATTTACTACATTCTTATCATTATCATGTTTTTCATCATTCTAGATTGTTACATTTTATATTCAACATATTCCTCAGTTAACTCATTAACTATACTTTTGATTCATACTCTTTATATTCTCAACAAATTGATGTACCTAAATAAATTTCAAATGAATAGATTAATCTTCGACATATAGATATACATATTTTTGTTGATCTACAGAGTTTGTGTGACTACCCACGAATCGAACCAACATGGATCCATCTTAACCCTAGATCTATCAAGCCCCGAGACGGATCAAATCTCTCAAGGTGCAAACCTTTAACATTTCCTCGAGTTTAACACCTTAAAAAGGTTTGCACCTCGAAAGATTTGATCTGTCTCAATGCTTGAGAGATACGGGGTTAAGATGGATTTATGTTGGTTAATATTCACAATCTCGATAGTTAAAAATTAAGAAAGTTAAACTTATTATGAATTTGTCTTTTTTTTTTTAATTTGTCATATTTGTAACCAATGAAATTATTGTTTTTAGTGCAAAAATGATTCAAAACCTTTGAATCATTATGTAATTTCTTAATATGTACTTTTTTTTATCATCTAATTCTATACCATGAATTAATTCCTTCGTATTAAATGATATATATTTAAAAAAGATAAAATGATAATCTCTATCCATATACATGAGTTTTAATAATAATAATAACAATAATTGGTGTATGAGACCCCCTCCGCCCAACAATTTTGACTAGTAAAGTCTTCGCACGTATACATACCCTACCCCCCTCTGGATTTGAACTTGTGACCTCTTATGAGGAAACACATGTTCTTAACCATTAGACCCACTCAGGCTGTATATGAGAGATAGAAGGAGCTTCCCACTTTAATGCCGTTAAAGTCTCTTGATCTTCTTGCATCCAGCAGAGCTCTACTCAGCCCTTATGCAACAACCAAAAAAGGAGTGGAGATAAAGGGCATCTCTGCCTCAACCCTCTTTCAGGCCTGAAAAAAGCTGTTGCACCATTAATCAAGATTGAGAAAGTAACTAAAGTCACTCAATTCATAATTCTATTTACAAGAGGAACATTAAAACCTAGATGTATTAACATCAATCTCAGATACAAGTTACAACCAACTTGCCCTATCATAGGCCTTGGACGAATCCACTTTTTACCACCATTGTTTTAAGATTCCCTATTTTAGTAGAATGTAGGCTTTCTTGGGTCACCCCATTAGCCTCATGAATCTGCCTTCCTTCAAGGAATCCGAACTGCTCAGTAGAAATAGTCTTAGAGAACAACCTTTTTACCTTCATAGCAATGATCTTTGCTATAATCTTACATATGTAATTACAAAGAGATATAGGTCTATACTCTTCAAAAGAGGAGGGATTGTCAGACTTAAGGATGAGGGTTATAAATGTAACATTGAAGTCTGCAAGAATTTTCCTAGAGGATCTCGACTCTTCAACGACCCTCATTGGATCTTCCTCCAGAATATCATAAAACCGTAAGAAAAGTTCTATCGGCCACCCATTAGGGCCCGTGCTTTTATCTTTTTGGAAACTGTGAAGGACAGTATGTAGTTCATCATTAGAGACTTCTTCCAATAAGCTGTTATTGTCTTCTTCACTTACAAACCTAGGAAAGAAAGAAGTCATTCCAACCACTTATGCTATTGAAGCCCTTTCATATGCTTTGTAAATACCTTCAAAGTGTTCCATACTTTCATCTCCTTTGTAAATACTTTGCAATATCCTCATAATTTGTAGCCACCGAGTCATCATTCCTATTCACCTCCTTATAGTATTCATATTTTTCTCGTGTTTTGCATAATGATGGAAGAATTTTGAATTTTGAATTTTCATCTCCTTTTGAGAGCCAAAGTGCTCTACTTTTGAGTCTCCATGCTGTTTCCTTGTCAGCCAAGAGTTTCCTTCTTCTCTGTTCCAGAGCACTGACCTCATTTTTGTTTCATCTGATAAGAATCCAGATTCCAAACCCCTCATTATTGTACAACACCTCAAGTTTAGACTCAACTTCAACCGGTCTCTCTCATCCTTTTCCTTCCTCATGTGTGCCTAAGCAATTGCAGCCTGATAACCTTTTTAAGATTTGCTGCAAACTGTAAAGATGCCAACTCCTTGAGAGACCCATCAAAAGGTTCCCACTGATCTTTGACCATGTTAACAAAGTCCTCTTCCTCTAGCCAACCTGGATTCAATTTAAAGGGGATGGGTGGTTGCTTTTCTGCAGATGCCATTTCCAACAGAACTGGGAAGTGGTCAGATTCCCCGCCAGAGCTCACCCTCTGCCTAATTCTAATAGTGTCGTCAAGTAGGGGTTCTGAAACCAAGAATCTATCCAACGTTTTT
>CBVK0100636000.1:0-11232 GCA_900067695.1 Picea abies
CCCCAGGACTTAGGATAAAAACATGTTTTGTCCCACAGCTTTAGAATAAAATTATAATAATAAAATATTATTCCCAAGGACTTAAGCCCCTAAGCTTAGCCCCTCTTTCCAACCTTTCAGCCCCTTTTCCCTTACCCACTCTACGGAAGCTTAGTCACCCATCACTCTTTCTTCATGGTCATTCTGCACGCAGTGATGTTTATATTTTTATTAATGTTCTGCATATTACATATACAAAAACAGGCTTCTGGCCCTAATACTTAGGCTCTCTGGCCCAATAAGCACATAATCCTACCATCTTATCCATACTTGGCTCACCAGCCTACAGAACATGATTTACAATCCGTAAACATGATTACAACCCATAACATGATTACAACAGGGCTCGTCCTTGGGGATATTACATTAACCATGGTCATGGTCAACAATAATTAACCATGTCAACCATAGTGAACCTTTCCTTCCCAAAGTCAACAAATTTATACCAAAGTTAACCATGATCATGGCCAACCATAGTCAAGCATTGTCATTGTAAATTAATGTATTATTTTCATACATAGCCATTCGACATACGATGAACATACAACATTTTTGTTCATCACATTGCCACTTTTTACTTAAATGACATGTCATTACAATGTGATGAACATAGCATTGTCAACACAATGTCATCAACATAGCTTCATTTTCGCAATGTTACGCAAATATCATGTCGTCATAATGTGACAAACACTTCCAAATTTCAGTATCTAATGCCATCCGTAGTCTTGGTCAACTATGGTCATGGTTAGCCATGGTCATCTATGGACAATAACTGTCAAACATGGTTAACCATTGTCAACCACGATCAACCACAATCAACCATGGTCATGGTCCACCAAGGTCAACCACAATCAACCATGGTCATGATCAACCAAGGTCAACCATAGTGAAGGTCATCCATGGTCAACGTCAACCATAGTGAAGGTCTACAGAAGTTAACCACGGTGAAGGTCTATGGAAGTTAAGCATGGTCATGGTCAACCATAATTAACCATATCAACCATAGTGAACCATTCTTTCCCAAAGTCAACAAAGTTCTACCAAAGTTAACCATGATCATGGCCAACCATAGTCAAGCATGATCATTGTAAATTAATGCATTAACGTATTAATACTTTAATAATGTATTACTAATGTTTTAATCCTTTAAAATTGAACTCGGAAATAATATTTATGTTTTAATATAAATATATATATAAATATTTTATTGTATTAATAATATTAATAAATACTTTATTAATAATATTAATAAATACTTTATTAATAATCTATTTAATGTATAAATTAATTAATACTTTAAATAGATTATTAATAATGTATTTAATGTACAAATTAATTAATACTTTACAATATACCTTACATTATTAATGTATTAATACTTTAATAATGCATTACTAATGTATTGAGAATTAATAATTATCAATTTATTATTACTTTAATAATGTATTACTAATAATGTATTGATATTTTTTTAATGTATTAATTTTGTAATATTAATGTTTTATTATTATTATTATTATTATTTAATATGCTAGGGGAATGCATGGAATAGAGATAAAGCGGGGTGAGAGTCGAACTTGAGACCTCCTTTACACAATTCCTTCCATTTACATGACACATGCCAATCCGTCTACACCCACTTATGTGTGCACGGGTCACGATACCATTTAATATAGTATCTCTCGGTGCAACACACGTTCGACCACTACCTCAAGGTGTCCCCATGGCTCGAGATAATGCCCTCATGAGAATTGAACCTTGCTCAATGCTAAAAAAAACTCCTCGCTTTCCACCATTGGATCCAACCCCTTTGGGCATTAATATATACATTATTAATGTAATGTATAAAATAAAATTAATTTATAAAATATAATTTATAATTTATAAAATAAAATAATTTATATACATTATTTTAATTTATACATTACATTACATTAGTATTACTTTATATACTAAGGTAAATTAATTTTTTTATTTATACATTACATTAATGCACATCAACGTATAATTACATTATTAATGTATCAATAATGTTACATTACATTATTAATATATACTTTAATGTATTACTATTTTATTAATGTATTAATAGTTTAATGTTACATTATCCATTAATGTATTAATATTTTAATTTATCCATTAAAGTAATGTAATAATGTATTAATATTTTAATTTATCCATTAAAGTAATGTAATAATGTATTACTAAATATATTAAGGTTAATGTATTACTATTTTTTTAATGTATTATTTTATTAGTATACTAATATTTTAGTAATGTATTTATTAATCCATTTAATGTATTTATTGATGTATTTAATATATTATTAATGTATTAATTTATGAGTGTATTAATATTTTAGCAACGTATTAATTAATAATGTATCAATCAACTATACATTATAGGCTAATATAATGTAATACTTTAATTTATAGATTACATTTATACATTATTATTATCTATTACATTAATGTGATTGATACATTACATTATTATAATACATTAATATAATATTAATGTAATAATTAATTAATACATTAATTATGTAATAATTAATTAATACATTAATTATGTATTAATATATTAATGGTGGTCCCCAAGGCATGTCGATCTTCAACTAGCAACAACCACTTTATAAAAGTGGTTGATATAAGCCCATCAACACCATTTTCCACCTTTCCAAACTAATGGTGTCAATATCAACCACTTTTATAAAGTGGTTGTTGCTAGTTATAGTAAATTAATATTTTGAAAAATTACAAATTTCTTTTCGAATATTTATTTTTAAAGTTTTTTTTTTTAACTGAAAGGGGTAATTTTATTAGAGAATTGAAGTCGGTTGGGTTGAGGCCATTTAACCTTTCCGCAAGGGGACATCACATCGAGCTTGCTTTTCACTTAACCTACCAGGGAACAACACAAGGGAGCAACCCAAGGGAACAACTATAAGGGAACAACACAAACAACACAAGGGAACAACACAAGGGAACAACCCAAGGGACAACCCAAGGGAACAACACAAGGGGACAGCCCAAGGGAACAACACCAGTGAACAACTCATGGGTACATCTTCTCATTTGACAAAGATGATATTACGGGATGGGAGCCCACGAGGGGGTTTCGTCATTTTCTTTGAGTGCTCCTAAAGGTAGTAGGCAGCCCATATTTGCCTGTGCATCTCCTTCCTTGTTTGATCCACGGAGGATGTGGAAAAAGTGAGGGAAGGAGAAGTCTTTCAGCACTTGAAGAAGTCTTTGTGAAGCCTTGTTGAATACTGGATTGTTGAATTGATCATTATGTTTAAGATCTTAATCAGGATTTCAAAGTATCCAAAGATTTGTGTTTCTTTAATGCCATTTTCCTGCTCTATCTAACAAGCTTTTACCAGCCTGAGAATTTCAGCCTGATTATTTGTTCCCTAACCAAGACCCCAACTGAAAACCGTTTTTTGAATTCCATCCGAGGACTAAATTACTTGGCCTGCTCCTGCATTCCCTGGGTTTCCCTTGGAGGCTCCATCGAAAAATATTGTGGCTATGCCTTGATTCCTCCACCAATCTTGAAAAACTGCATCTTTGTCTCGCAAATGCCAACTTGGAGCTTTTGAAGGGCGAACAATGGTTCGAGTTCTGTCTTGGAAAGTGAAGGTTCCAGTCCATTTATTTTCTTCAAGGAGAAGAGTAATTTCTTTCATGGCGAAGTGATTTGCCACTATTTCGAGAAGGAAAGGTTTTGCTTTCGAAGCCACCGTTGAGGGGGAAGGGAGCGTGTTGTTGAAGATCTGATCGTTTCTGGCGAGCCATAGTTTCTAGCAACTCTATTTGGGGATGGCCTGCCAAATTCTTCTCTAGGTTGGGCTGCTTTGAATATCTTGAGGATAGTGTGCCTTCCATGAGGAAAATAACTCAACCAATGAGATCTATCTCGGAGTTGTGGCATTGAGGCCTTGAAGAGAGATTTTCCATACTTCTTGAGAGAATGGACATTCTACAAATAAATGGTCCATTGTTTCAAGTGCATGGAAAAACACGGGGCATCTATGAGGACCTATGAAGCCTTGTTTTGCCAGATTTTCACCTCTTAAACTTTTCTTGTGCATTAAAATCCAGCTGAAGAAATTTACTTTAGGAAGGCTGAGAGGGTCCCAGAGTTGCTTCTAGAATGTCGTTGTCTCATTCAGAGCTTTTGGGGGATGCAGAGAGTTATAGCCTTGGGCTACTGAGTAGATATTGGATTTTCCCCATCCCCATTTATCCCTTGAGAGGAGATGTACAAGTGCGCAGTCCATCAACACAGCAAGGAGGAGGGATTTTTGCAAATGCATTTTATTTGGGCTGCCCGAGAGATCCCAACTTTTCCATCTTCCTAAATCATCCCACTCAGAGATGTCTGTGATCTTGTTGATGCCACACTGAGAGATCCATAGGTGGATCTCCTTGATATCTTCTGATTAGATGAGGGGGGCGTTGCCCATTATGCTCTCTTGCCACAACATAGTTTTTTTTCCATTCCATAGGATTCAGAATATATTCTTATGAAAGGGTTCTAGTCCGCGCCTGTAGATATTCCATATCGAGGTTCCTTTGGGGATGTTCGCTACCTAGAGGTTTCTCAAAGAGGCGCCATTGAGATATTTTTTCCTTCAGAGATTTCTTTCTGGATGTCTGTGGTTTGCATAAAGATTCCAAATTATTTTACCTCCCAATGTTAGGTTTGCAAGCTCAGGATCTCTTACTTGTAGGCCACCTTCAGCATAGGGGCATTTGAGAGTTTCCCAGTTGACCAAATGGTATTTATTTTGGTTTCCTTTGCCTCCACACCAGAGGAAGTCTCTAACCATCTTTGTGATCTGAATCGTGATCGCCTTCGGGGCCAGGAGAAAGGAAGCCTGGTAGATTGGCAGGGAGGATAGGATTGATTTTATGAGAGTGATTTTCCCAACATTGGTGAGCCAGTGTACACCCCAAGATCAGATTTTAGTTTTGAATTTGCTTACAATTTCTTCCCAAAGAGAATCTTTGTTGGAGCCGAGGGTTAAGGGGAGTCCCACATACTTTATTTTTTCCCAAGAAGCATATCACGGGAACCCCAGGTAAAGGGATATTCGTTGAATAGTTTGTTGTTTTGCATTCCACCCATACATTGCACTTTTCCTTTTATTGATGAGCACTTTGAAGATGTTGCAGAAGTTTTGAAGTATTTTGTTGAATTCTTGCAATTTTTACAGAGGCTCCACCTAGCAAGAGGGAATCATTTGCAAAGAGGGCATGGTTGATCAGGTAAATGTCTTTCATCAGCCTAATGCCTGGGATTGAACGAGTCCTCTTTTCAGCAGTCAACTTTCTGCTTAGAGTATCAGCCATCAAGATGTACAAGAAGGGGGAAAGAGGGTAGCCTTGCCTTAATCCCCTGGAGACCCGAAAATAGTTTGTTTGTCCGCCATTTACTAGAGGGGCTATCCAAGGCTTTTCAGTGCATGATTTTATTAACTTGACAAAGTCATTGCAAAACCAAAAAGAGAGGAGAACTTTTTAAAGCAAGGAGAGGTTTACCCTATCGAATGCATTTGTCATGTCGAGCTTTATCAACATCCCTTGCTCCTGTCGTTGTTGACTCGAGTGCATGGCTTCTTGGACCTATATTAGATTGTTGAGAATATGTCTCCCCTTGACAAATCCGCCTTACATAGGGGAAATGAGCTTCTCTAGGAGGGGCTTGATTCTATTTTCAAAAATCTTGGACATAATTTTATAGGAAGCATTGCAGAGGGAGATAGGTCTGAATCTTTCGAAGGAGCTCAGATTAACTTCTTTGGGGATTAGAGCTAAGAAGGTGGAGTTAGTGTTTCCTCCTACCTTATCTCTTTGATGAAAATCTTTAATCATCCTCATAAGGTCAGTCTTGATTATGTCCCAACATGCTCTACAAAAATGGATTGTGAATCCGTCTGGTCCCTCGGCTTTGTCAGGCTCCATGCACCATATGAGATTGTTGATTTCTTCTTTAGAAAAAGGTTTCATGAGGGCTGAATTGTCATTCCTGCTTACGAGAGAGGGCATGTGTGAGAGGAAATCTGAGATAACCTCTTCAGAGTCTAAGCCTTCTTCCTTGTAAAGTCTCTTGAAATGAGTTTTTGCTGCGGCCTTAAGCTGCTCAATCCCTTTGTGGATCAGTCCATATGAGGAGGAAATTTTAGAAATGTGGTTTCGGGAGAGGCGGGTTTTAAACTGCCGATGAAAGAATGAAGTGTTTCAATCTCTAGCTTTTAGCCACAAGCTTCGAGACTTAATTCTCCAATACTCTTCTTCATGGAGAAATGCACAAAAAGTTTTGATTTGGGCAGCGTGTTCTTTCTCTAAATATGAGTTGAAGATGTCTTTGATTTCCATTTCAACTTGCAAATCTCATAACTGTTGAACAGTCTCTTGTCTGTGTCTAAGGAGAGTATTCATGGGATTTTTAACCGAGTCTTTCAATGCATGTTTTTTTGCTTTTAATTTATGCTCCCACACAAAGCTTGGAGACCCTGAGATAGGAGAGGACCATGTTGAATGGATTGTTTCAAGAAATCCCTTCTTTTCTATCCAAAGAGGGCTGAATCGGAAGGGGATTAGGTCCATAGTTTCTTCTTCTTTCAAAATTAAGAGGATAGGTTTGTGATCGGAAGTCAGTTTTGTAAGGATTTTGGAAGAGATTATCCTCCTTTCTTGAAGAAATGAGCTCTGAATTAAGAATCTTTCCAAGTGAGCTAAGATGTGATCAGCCCCAACTCTATTGTTTTTCCAGGTGTAAAGACGTTTCGAAGGCTTGAAGTCAAGGAGATCCTATTGATGGACTAGCTCCTCAACGAAGGGAATCATTTGGTCCCTACTACTATTGCCTCCTCTCTTTTCTTTTGGTTCAAATATAAGGTTTATATCTCCGACTAAAATGATATTCGAGGGAGAGAAAATCTCTAAAAAATCTGCTAGCGTTTTCCAACAATCTTTCTTCTCAGAGTACCTCACAGGAACATAAAGAGTGAAGAGTGAGAGAGAAATCTTACTTGGAATATGTCGGAGTTTAGTGAATATCCAATGCTCAGTCTCGAAGGAGATTTCTAATTGAAATTTGTCTTTCGCCCACATGATTGCAAGGCCACCTGAAGAGCCCCTTGTGTTGATGGCTTTCCCTACATCTTTCTTCCATTTCTAATTGTTGATTTCTAGAAGGGTGTCCCCCTTCAATTTTTGTCTCTTGGAGCAAGAGAATCTCCGAAGGGTCAATTTTAAGAAGGTCTTTGACTGCTTCAGCCTTCGAAGGATTCCCCAGGCCTCTGCAATTCCAAGAGACTATAAGCATTATTCACTTGAGTGGGGAGGACCTCCCTTGGGGGGCCTTGTTTTGGTAGGTTGGATTCATTGCATTTTTTTCCTCTCTGCTTCTTCTTCTCTTGCTTCTTTATGAGATTTTCTCCCTGCTCTTTTTGAGGGTCTTTCAAAAGACTCATCCTCCAAAGATCCAAAGTTTTCCAACGGTTTCTTTTTTATTATATCTGCGTAGGAAGGGGAAGAGGAGGTTCCAATTGGGGAGCCGAGATGAGTCTCAACGTTGTTTTTTACTATTGTGGGAGAGAAGATTTGTTGTTTAGGTTCCTCGATCATTGGATCCAAATTTTCTGGGGGGGATTTCGAAGGGGTTTTTGGAAGCCTCTTGGATTGGGAGGGCTCAGCTCCCTTCCCCAAGGGCATTTCCTGTAGTGGGGGCACCAGACCCCTTTGACGTTCCTTTTTCTTTGGATATACTAGTGTGCTTTGACAGGGTTGTTTTCTGGACTTGTGTCCATTGGTCGCCTTTCAAGTTTTCCACCTCCTCCTAGGCTTTCTTTTTGCAATGCGAGGCAAAATGAACGTAGCCATGGCAATACCTGCTACCTGCATTTAAATGGAAGTTGTTCATAGTCCAATTCTTGGATGTAAGACGAGTTGCAATCTTTAGTTGAATGGCTTCTGGGAGTCTAACCTTCGGGTTGACTTCCATGCATATTCTTTCAGAGGAATATTGTTCCTTTCTATCTGCTTTGTCGATGTATTTTCTGAGGGTGTTTCCTATGGCTTCTAGGGACTTCGAATTCCAACAATGCAGGGGTAGATGAGGAAGAAACACCCAGACCATAACAACCGAGGGAACATCTTGGGTTGGATCGAAATCTGGAGACCATTTGTTCAGATAAAAACCTTGAGGGCCCATAAAATACGGTCCATTCTTGAAGATGATTTCTCTGTCTTCTAGATTGTCAAAAACAAAAACAAAGAATCCCTTGCCGACAAGATGGCTTGTGATGGATTCCTTAACTAGAGGACTCCAGTATCTTTTCACCCACATGTCTATGGCTTTGGGAGAAGGCCATAAGCCCATGAACTTCCCAATGAGCCCCTGCTTAGCCAAGTTCAGAGAAGATCTACAGGTTTGTTATGCTAGTACGTCGATTGAAGGGATGTTGTCCACTTTTTTGACGAATTGCTGGAGCGAATGAGAGGCAGGTCGTTTGTTGCATGAAAATGCGTCTATCTAAGGTGGGAGAGGGGATCGGGGAGCCTTGGGGCCCCCTCCTGAGCCATGGTGAGAGGGAAGGTGGGAAGAGGGCGCACGCTCAGCCGATCTTATCATTTATAAACATTTTTACGTCGAAAGGCGTATACCTATTGACAATGGGCAGATTTAATAGGGGTTTAGTGCTTAATAAGTTTTCTATGGACAAGTTTAAATATGGCTGGAATATTCTTAGTAGTCACACAAAATAAATGGTTGTGATTTCAATCATTAACTTCCTAGCTATTATAAAGACATCATTTTATGTGTTTACTTTTTTACATTTACCTAATCATATTTAAAAATTAATTTGATAGCTAAATGATTGCCACTTAAGTGATTAACAAAAATTAAAATATTAACACTAGATAAATGAAGCCCAACAATTTATTTATTAATAGATAATAAAATTTAATATATTCTTTTAAGGATTCGTTTCATCTTCTTAACCTTTGGGCTTTATTCGTTTGCTGCTGTGCTAGTTTATTATACACTCATATTAGTAGTTTTAAGATCAAATAAAAAAAATTAATTACGCCTATGGACGTCCCCTCTTATGAGAATTGATGGACTAATCAATTTTTTAATCACAAATTTTGATCTTATGACCAACAATGAAAGATGCTGGCATATTCTTGTTGTTGTCTCTAATCAATGGATCAGATTTTCAGAAATTAACTTCCGCTCATTTATAAAAACGTACGTTTATATGTTTACTTTTTCATATTTACCTAATATAATTAAAAAATTACATAGTGACCATCAAATTGACAAGTTTATGAGATTAGTTATGAGATTAGCAATTGATTATACTTATAATAGTGTAGTCTGGAATGTTAAGTGTGCGTTGTGGAAGGAGCGCATTCGATTCCTTTACTCACTACTTCACACACCTTACATTATTTCTTTACCCACTATTCATAATTGAACTCGGATTAATTATATGGATAACAGTGAACACGAATTTATAGATGTGAAGTGTTGCCACGTCTAGCATGCGTTTCAATGAACACAACGGTAGTTAAGCTGGACACATGATGAATGTCACGCTCAATCCTCATCGGAGCATTTCAATTCTTTCTCCCTGTTCTGTTACCCAGAATTGTTGCTTGCTGCGACTTCTATTGTACAGAGGGAGGACGGAATTGTTTCTTGCTGCGATTTCTATTGCATATCACGAGAGGAGAAGCTTGCTGAGAAATTGTTTGTTAATGTGTTTTCTTTACAGTATTTTTTTTTTCAATGCATTCAAATTTAATAGAGAATTCAAATTTAATAGAGAATGCATTCAAATTTAATAGAGAATTTAATAGAGGATATAGCATTTTCATATAACCTGTGATGCAAATTCAATTTCAAACTGGCCTATCTGGGTTGACTGATTATCATGCGTTGGATGCTAACATACTGCCACTATTTTATTCCCACTATTTCGGACAAATTACAGTATTTTAAATAGAAAACGTATTACCTTTAATTCTAAGTGTTAATGGTAGAATGCTGGTAGAATGGGTGTATTGTGTAATGGAGAATGAACAGAAAGCGGGTAAGCGTGGATGCGGGAGGACGCGGGACTGCTGGGGAATGAACGGTGTAATATACCCTCGCTTATATACTTTTAAATTTTTATTTTTTTTAAATTGATTACATTAATTCATTTACAGATTTTTAAAATGATATATATATATATATGTTGACTTATATTTAAATATATCATGTTTTAAAACTATGCTTTTAAATCTACCATGGCTTTAAATTTATGATGTGTTTTAAATATACCATGTGTGTGTTTAAATGGTGTATTTAAATGATGCACTTTTTATTACCCATTTAAATATACCATGTGTGTGTTTAAATGGTGTATTTAAATGATGCTTTTATATGTTTTCTTTAAATGATGTCTGTTTAAATGATGCATTTGTATGTTGCGTTTAAATTAATTGTTTATACACTAAGTTTATATGCGTTTAAATATGTTGCTTTTAAATTACTTGTTTATATGCTAAGTTTATAATTTCTACGTTTATATTTTGGATGTGTTTAAATGACCAGTTAAAATGATGTTTAAATTTTGCGTTTATATCTTTAAATGACCAGTTTATATGTTGAGTTTAAATTATTTGTTTACATTTTTTTTATGTGTTTAAGTGATCAATTTAAATGATCTTTAAATTTTGGGTTTATATGTTTAAATGACCAGTTTATATATTACTTTACTTTAAATTGATTACATTAATTCATTTACAGATTTTTAAAATGATATATGTATATATATGTTGACTTTAAATCTACCATGGGTTTAAATTTATGATGCATTTTAAATATGAATTTTTTATTACCCATTTAAAAATACCGTGCATGTGTTTTATGATGCGGTACTTTAAATATATACACATATTTTTTTATATATGTTGACTTAGGTTTAAATATATCATTTTTTTAAATGATATTTTTATTTAATATGTTATCTATGTTCTTTTATAATATATATATATATGAATATGAGTTTTTTTTAAATATACATATTTTCATTCTTTCTAACAGATATATTAATATTTAATATGTTATCTATGTTATTATATATATATATATATATATATATATATATATATATATATA
>CBVK0100639051.1:0-30495 GCA_900067695.1 Picea abies
TGAACCGCTCTTCCGATCTCACTCCAAGATTAAAATAAATATATAATTTTAAATAAATTTTAAAACTAATTATATTTTGATATAAACTTAAATATTTGAAATATATTATTTTAGCATATTAAGTATTGAGCAATAAATATTAAATTATACATGATTCAAAGAACGAAATTATCACGAGATATACTCACTTTTACGTTACAACAACTAGCGATGAAATGGGAGGGTTTGAAATATTAAAACATTGTGGATTTATTTAGTTCGAATTTTGTGTAGAGTTTATTCCATCATTTTTATAGAAAGATTTAAAAAGTTTGACTCGTGATAAAGAGAGACTTAAAAGTGACAGCCAAAGTAAAATATATAAAGATTTAAAAAGTTTAATAAAGAGAGACTTTTTTTTTTTTGGAAAATTTTTTCTCAATTTTATATTAAGTATAAAATCATTTACAATTCAGTGCCACTAATCAATTGAACCAGTGGCAGGCTGTTCATTCATTCAACACAAACATCACCAGTGTCAGGCGGCTCCAACAGACCAACCAGACATTTTCCTCCATTACAATACATATTCGGTGCACTGTGTAGTTGCTGTTATCGGGACAGCTGACGAGAAGTCAGCATATACAGCAAACATCACTTCAGAACAATTGTAATGGAGCGTACTACTACACGGAAGAGGAAACAGCAATATGGTTCTGTGCTTTGATCCGAGATCAATACCACAGAATCAGCTGAGGACAAGGAGATATCATCGACAGGGAAGCTACGACCAGATCAAATGAAAAAAAGAAAAGCTCTGTCAAATGGAGAAAACCAAGATCGGTTCAGAAAACGCTGAATTGGGTGATCGGGCTATCAATCCCCATATCACTGTGCAAAATTGAAAGTTTACCAGTCTCCTCCCTTAGCGCTTGCTTTGAGAGGATATCTGCTTCCCTGTTGTATACTCTGTAGACATGCTGGAAGTTGAGATTATGAATGCCCCTGGCCAGATCCAGTGTCTTTTGTTTCCAGGATTCAGTGTGGATGGAATGGAGAAGAGATTTTTTCGAAATCCAGTCGATGATGACTTTTGAATCTCCACAGATGAGTAAATGAGTGATGTTCCACCAAGATGCCAGAGAGAATGTAACCCAAAGCCCCAAGAGCTCCGCTTTGGTATTTGTACCCCGTTCACAGTTGAGACTCCATTTAGTGATTCTCTGTGGGTGAGCTTTGAAGAAACCACCAGCCCCACAACAGGAACCAGTGGCTTGGGCTGCTCCATCGAAGCAAGCCAAGGTGAAACCCGCTGGCAGTCTAAGGTCTATCTCTTTATAAAAAATAGGCTTTACAGTAGAAGGCTGCCAGGAAAATGATGCAAGGACCCTGTAGAAAACCGCCAAAGTTGAAGGAGACCTGTTCTCAAATAAAGCTTTGTTTCGCTCAATCCACAAATGCCAACATATGTGGGCAGCCAAGCAGGTCGGTGAGGATTTGTTTAAGAGCCAGGTGTTTTCTGAGCCAATAAAGAGGGACTTAAAAGTGACAGCCAAAGTAAAATATTATGTTGACATTTAATTAGTAAGGATTTATTTATGCACTATTAAATTATAATTTAATAAATATATATTTTTAAATTTAAATTTTAGTAAATATATATTTTTAATTTAAATTTTAAAAATAAATAAATAAATCTTGTCGTTCATTACAACTATAAAAAATATTTAAAACTTAAATCTATTTTATATTAATAAATCCATCGAGATTAGATTTTCCTATTATTATTAAAAAAATATAAACACAATCATATGATCTTAAAATTTAAGAATAAATAAAACAAAATAAACCAAAACAAAACATGATTAAAAAAACAAAGAAAAAAACATGCTTGGAGGTAGTTTTTATATCATCTTCCTTAGAATCCCGGATAATTTGTGTCGAGTAAGCCTTGAATATGAAGGAAATAAACCCTGGAAATCTCTTGGGTATCATCATGCTCATCCTTTGTCAGTCGCATGGTTTGCTAAATTCTTTTCGAAAGGGTTAACTACTATGTTTAACACTGAAATGTCATTAACAACGTAACATCAAACACTTTCATAAGAATGTCATCGACAAACCAAATTCAAAAAACTTTGGAAAATATGATAATTTAAAACAAGAATATTTTTATGAATGCAAACTTATACATTGGAGTTCGCATTTTCTTTTTAGAGAATTGATTTTTTTAAGTAAATTATTAAAATTTCCACATTAGGGATTTCCAGGAATTTTTTTAAGTAAATTATTAAAATTTCCACATTTTCTTTTTAGATTTCATTGGTGTAATACACATACATTGTAACTCTCAACTCCAATCATAGATTTCATTTCTTTTTAGATTTCATTGGTCCTATGTACTAACAACATCAATCATTGGTGTAATACACATACATTGTAACTCTCAACTCCTAAGAGAATTATCCTCTCAACAATATTTTGAGAAAAGGTTTTTAATTGTTAACACGATTATAAAAAGAGTTTATCTTACACAAACAACTATAATAATACTCAAAGCATGTCGATTCGATGTAGCCACGCAAACAACAATAATAATACTCAAACAAAACATTTCCATGTCCATCATATTTAGTCTTTACAAAGCAGTTGGCAGTAAATTAATTATGAAATCATTTGTCACTCTTCATAATGTCAGTCCACAAGTCTGGTCTCTTCTCCAACATAGCAAAGTTGTCCATCGGTTGGCCTTGGTAGAAACTGACATCCAAGATTGCATAGGAACTTTATCCTATTGCCTAATGAGTTCTTCCATTTTGACGAAGTTGTTGCTATATCATCACTCATATATTTAGATTCCATCTTCTAAACCTTTCCTTGAGACATACTCCAACTCCAAGTCACCTCTACTAGCTTTCCTACCATTGTTGTCACTATTAGTTATTCAAACTATGTAAAGAAAACAATATTTAAAAATTTTCCAACATTTTCACCTCTGATTCAGAGATGTGCTTGGACTAAAATACAGAGAATAAAAATAGAACAACATCATCACACACAATGATAAGTTTTTTTTCCCTGTCTTCATGTAGTTATATGAAAATTCATCCTCTAAACATTTGGAAGTTAATGGTGTATTTTCTATGATTAGAGCTAGAGAAACGTCATCAAACCTACACAAAAACTACACAATGTGCTCAACTTATATCTTGATTGCATCCCTTACTTAAAGAAATGGGATTGTTTCTTTACAGCTCCTCTTGTTTGTTAATGATTTGTGATGGTTCTATTGAAGATGCTTCCACGTGTAAGGATATCTCAACTATATATAGGATATTCATAGGAATGGAAAAGAATTTTATTAAGGCTATGTTGTCATATAATGGGCCATAAGACAAATTCTTTAACAAATTTAAAATTACAAGCACGAATTAAATACATGGGTCAAATTATTTAACAAATATTAAATACATGGGTTTTCTATTGAAATCAAATGATTATGGAAAAAAGGGACAAGTGGCTAGTAGAAAATATGGATGGGAGAATCAATTTCTTTCTAATACAATAGATGGTTGTCTTTATGTGGTAGATTTATCCTAGTTAAGTCTATATTGGAATTTATCTCTATGAATTGGTTTGGTTTTGTTCATATTAGAGTAGGGGTTTTGGATCAAATTAGGGAAAGGTGTTTTAAATTCCTTTAAAGTGGTAAAAATAATAAAGAGGGTATTGCATTACCTAAACGAAAACTCATTACAAAGCCAAAAGAAGAAGCGAGATGTGTTGGGTATGTGTTATATTCTTTGCATGTGTGTGGGGAGTGCATCGGATTTGACGACAACATCTAGCAATCTCAACACATGTCACTCTTTGTGGGCGTGTGCATCGGGAACTACCCGAGGGGGGTTCCAAAGAGGGGGAAGGATTCCTCCCTGTTTACATGAATATTTCCACTCCGGGCGCTATCCTAGAGTCAATAGGGTTCGAAGCAGTGCCCCAAAAAGGTTTTGGGTGGTTTTTGCTATTTTAGTGTTTTTCGCTATTTTTAATAGTTTTGTAAATTAATCCTAGATTAAGGGATTATGGTTTTGGTAGTTGTGGAATACATAAAATATTGTATATATTGTATTGTGAATGGTGAAATTAATACAATGAAGAGTTGAGAGGTGTGGCGCCAAGGAAGGTTGGTTTTCTCATGGTTAAGGATTTCCAGCATAAATCTATGTGTACTATGTGTATGAGTCATTGATTAATTTATGTTTTTCTTAAGAACTTGTATGTATTTCTTTACTTCATAGGTCTAAAACTTACAGGATGGAGATTGAAAAATATTCATCATTTTGGGAAATATTTGACTGTCAAAAGTCCATATGGAGACTAATTTCTCAAGAGATTATTTGGAAAATGGTAATCATGCATAAATATACATTAAATCCTCTTACTATGGTGGAGTGGAAAATGGAGCCTTTAAAATCAATTAATAATGTTTCAATTGTTTGGGATGAAGTCATCCAAGCTTTCCCACTCATTGAAATGGGTTAGCATGGAAAGTTGGTAGTGGAAGAAATATGAGAATATGTTGTTTACCCATGGATGGAGAATGATATTTTTTTTAGGCTTCCAGAAAATATAATCTTTGTAATACCTTTATGTTGACCCCTATAGAGTCTAGAAAAATGTGGCTTTATGTTTGAAGCATGATATGATACACTAGCCAATGACCAAGCAAGTAACCATTCATGTTGTGTATTTTGGTTTTGTGTGCAAGTACATTTTCATTATAATTTTAAAACTAATCAAGGGTTACAAGTTAATACAAAAGGGGACTATGAGTCCATAAAAGGGGAAGGAAGGGGAGCTTAGGGGGCTAAGAGAAAAACAAGAATATTTTTTTGATACACATCCTTTATCTTATGTTCTCTGAGCTTTATCTATGTCAGTCAATGATCCACTTTTGAAATTCATTGGATAATGAATAATACATGGGTTATTGAGAAGGCACATGGTGTCAGTACAAACATGAAATATATTTCCTTTACTTTCACCATGTAAATGGGAATTTGATTCATATTTTGTGGATCATTCTTCACTCCCACTTTCTACCTGAAGCTTGTTGTTCTTGTGCATGATTAGGATTTATTAGAAGAATGAAATAAAACATAGATTTATATCATTAACACGCATATAAAAGAAACAATAATAGAGATACATTGAAACTTAACTTCTATTCAATAAAGAAATATGTTGAAATTGTAAAATGTAGAATGGAACAATCTTGCTCGAATGGTGGTAGCTAATATCTGAGAAGAGATGCGGGGGTTACGCGCATTTGCCTGAGCACATTACAATGAGGCATCTAGGCATTTTTAGCATCAAGAAGTAATAAGAAAACCCCATACATCCAAAAACCTAACTCTAGGAGATGAAGCGCCAAAAGTCATGTGGGCCTCAATACGGTAAGTTGGTACATCAACTTCCTAGGGTCGTAACTTTTGCATACGATCTTTGTTTTAGGTGCACAATATCCTTTTGGAAAGGTCTATCCAAGGAATACAAAATTCCTTCACACTCTAACTATGTTTATATTGTGACTGTGGCGGGCCCAAAAAATGATTTTTAGAGCCTCAAATGGCCCAAAAGTTTAGGACCCGAAAAGCTAGAAAAAAAAGTTGTCAAGATGAAAATTGTATGTGAGCTAGTTGGAAGAGGTGGGTGGCCATCGATATCCACCTGGATTAATCCTCCCCACTTAGGAAGCAATGGTCTCCATTGCGTTGATTTCCCCCATGAGACGAGGAAATTTATGTTGAATTTGGCCCTAGGTGAGCCACTTTCCTTGGTGCAGGAGTTTCCCCACTTTGACAACATAATGAAGATGAAGTTTTTGTTGGAGAGTGCCCTTGACTTGTGTGTACACAATATGATCAGTGGATTCCTGTTCTATCTAGTCAAGGTTGAGCTATGTCGATGTCAACTATTCTTCTATCTTTGAGGTGTCCAATAAGGGAGGAAAGTGTGCCTAAAGGAGGTCCAAATTAAACATTGGGTGCAAACCAAGGAAGGGGGGAATGTTGAGCTCAAAAGTATTGTCATCCACATCCTTGGTGATGGTTTAAGGTCCATAGAGGAGTGGTTGAAGCTTCAAATGGGGTCCTATAAGCTGTTCTTTTTGCAAGTGCAACCAAACTTTATCTCCCACCTGAAACTTGTGTGGCACCCAATGTTGATCATGGCAGTACTTGTACTTGGAATTAGACTTCTGCAAAATATCCTAAACCTATTGGCGGATGTGTTGGATTCGTCTAATGAACCGGGTGGATGTGTCTTCTTCGGTTTGAGTATGGGACAATTCTACCTGTCTGGATGCAAGGGGTTGTGCAACATCCATGGGACCCAATGGTTGAAATCCAGATTCCAAACCCCACCTGAAAGGGGTTGTGGTCGGTTGATTTATATATGGCTCTATTGTAACTATGTCGAACATAGGGAAGATTGTCATCCCATGTGCACATATTATTGGAATTGTACATGCGCAAGATATGCACGCTCATCCTATTGACAACCTTGATTTGGCCATCTGTTTGGGGGTGGAAGGATGTGGATTTTGTGATATTGGTGTCTAGTTGTGACCATAGGCTCAACCAGAATGTGATGAGGAACCAACTGTCCTAAACTGAGACAATCATTTGTGGTATCCAAAAATTTACCCACACTTGTTCGAAGAAGATATTGACAGTGGCCTCCGTTGTGATGCTCCTCTTGCAGGTGGCTAGAATCTCCATCTTTGAAAATCGATCAACAACCATAAAAACAAATTCATTTCCCTGCTTGGTTGAAGGAAGGCCCTACATGTAGTCCATCAAGATGGATTCCCAAGGCCTGTCAGGAGTAGGTAGAGGGGTGTACATGCCTTGTTTCTTAATGGTTGGTTTGGAAATGGCATAGGCCATGTAGGAACTGATATACTTACTGACATCTTGTCGAAGTTTTGGCCAATAGAAATGTTGTTGCAACACTGCCACTATATTTTATACACCAAAGTGTCCTGCCACCCAACTATATTGGGCTTCCCAAATCCTCTTCACCCGCTCGCTTGATGGAACAACAACCCATTTTGAAGATGGAAATTAGTGACAACTATGTTTATTCCCACCATATGTAAGGTAGTGGTGAAGTCACAATATCTCTCATAGAGTTGGGTCCATCCATAGGTCTCATGTCCATAGGAGTGTAGCACCATGGTTAGTGTTTTAACTAGAGGTCGACTAAGGCAGTTAGCAATGTAGTTGGTGGTCCATGTATTATACTTGATCTTGAGATGGAACTACTGGAAGTATGTGGACCACTTCTGATGGCCATCATTTTTCAATTTTCCTTATGTCTGCATGAACTGCAGAGGATTAGGATTATTGTGGATGACCATCTTCTTCTCGATAATGTAATGCCTCCACTGAAGGTAGGCTTGTACAATGGAGTACATTTATTTGTCATAATTTGGGTAATTATGAATGGTATCTGATAAGGTCTCACTATGGTAGGCCACGAGATGTTCATGTTGAGTGATAACTACATCCATGACATATTCTGAGGCATCTATCTCAATCTCAAAAGGTTGTTTCAGGTTAGGTAATGAGAGCACCAAGGATGAGCACGGGTGTTGCTTCAAATCATCGAACACTTTTTTTTGCGACTGGCCCCACATGATTTTTTCCTTGCCACCACCCATGGTAACTTGGCTAAGGGCCCATGCAATGCAGGAGAATCCCAACATGCACCTACGATAGAAATTGGAAAGGCCTAAGAAGCTTCGAAGCTCAATGAGTGTGGTAAGGGATGGCCAGTCATGAATGGCCTAGATATTGACTAGATCGACATGCACCCCATGCTCATTAACAATGTATACTAGGTATTGGACCATGTTCATGCCTAAGGAGCATTTTTCTAAATTTGCATATAGCTTGTGTTGTCGCAGAGTGTGTAGAAGCTGATGAATATGTTGCAAGTGTTCTGCCCAAATCTTGTTGAAGATGAGGATGTCATCCAAATACACCACTGCAAAAGAATTGGTGAAAGGATGAAAGATATCGTCCATCATCCTCATGAAAGTTTTTAGGGCATTTTTCAAGCCAAATGGCATGACCATCCATTCAAAAAGAGATTCTTTGGACTTGAAGGAAGACTTCCATACATCGGTCTACTCTATTGGGAACTAGTGGTAGCCATATTTCATATCAATCTTACTAAAGTATTTGTCCCCCTTGAGTTGGTCAAGGAGATCGTCAATTCAGGGAATTGGGTATTGATTCCTGGATGTGATTTTATTTAGGGCCCAATAATCAATGTAGAGTCACCATGTCCCATCTTTCTTTTGCACAAGAACGATTGGGCTTCCACAAGGTGACGAGCTTGGAGGATGTTCCCCTTTTCGAGCAGCTCTTGGATTTAGTGCTTGATTTCCTCATTTTCTAATAGAGAGTAGTGATAGACTGGCCCATTGGGTATCGATGAACCAAGGGTTAGATCGATTGCGTGCTTAACCTGACAGTGCAGAGGTACCCAAGTGGGTGAGGAAAAGATGTCTTTGTATTCTTCCATGACCTTATCCACTTACTATTGTTGCATGGAGAGACCTGTCACGGAGGCCATGGATGTGGCTGCAACCTTTCTCTCACTTTGAGCACAAATCACAAAGAAGAAGAAAATATTGTTATGAGGGATGACCTTCCTACATTTCTTGGAAGAGATCAAGGAAATGGAATTATATGGGACTACCTCGGGTATCCTATACAATTTCCTTTCCAAAGTAATAATAACACTATGAGGCCTAGACTCATATACAACATGACGTTTCCATAAATAAGGTTGGCCCAAAAAAAAACCACAAACTTCAAGGGGGGCGACATCACACAATACCTCATATTTCAAGGGCTTGATGTCAAAGGCCAGGTGGCACTATTGGCTGACGCAGAGATCGCTCCCTTGGTGAATCCATCCAATGGTGTATGGTTGTGGATGTGGTGTTATCGGCAGATTCAACTACTTGAAGATGTCTGTTGAGATGTAGTTCTTTTGGATACTATTATTAACAATGAAGTGCAGTAGAGTACCCTTCACCCACATATTTGAATGAAAGAGGCACTCACCCTCCTTTGGTTCATCGAGTTCACCGGGATGGACCTTGGTGGTAGCAACGGTGGCACTAGGTTCTGCATCAATGATCCATATCCCTTTTTCTAGTTCTGACACGGAGTTGGAGCCCATATCTAATTCATAGGCTTTCACCTCGGCCACCAATTACTTCTTTGAGCGACATTCAATAGTGTTATGCCAGGGGATCTTATGGAACTCACACCACTTCCCGGTGTCTTTATTTATCTGTAGTTTATACTGATTGTAATGAGGTTGTACATCCTTTCTCTACCATTTGTTTTGTGGGTTGGGACCACCTTTTCCTTGCTTCTATTGTGAGGGTTTCACAAACCCAAACTTCCACATCTTATATTTAAGCTTTTGCTTGATTTTGATAGCATATTGATAAGTTGTGACCAAGGACAAGATATCTAGAAACTCAATTTCTTTCTGGATGTATATATGCAGACCGCCACGGTACTTGAGCACCAAATTTCGCTCAAATTATTTGATATCCAACTTGGTGTGCAAGGTATGGAAGACATTGGTGAAATCTGGAATTGTTTAGTCCCTTTCCTATTGCAATGTGGTCCATCTTGTATACAAGTAGTCATAACTTCCAACAGGGTAGTATTGTTCTTTAATAGAATCCCTGAAAGAAATCCAAGTGGGTGTGACTACAAATAATGTAGATCCCTTCGTTTCCTTTTTCTCACAGAAAGTATCCGACCAATCTTTGACATGGGGGCCGACCTTAAGGAGCACAATTCTAATCATTTCTTTATCGAAAATGTTATGGAAAGAAAAATACCCTTCTATAAGGTTTAACCATTTGTCTATAACATCTACATCTATTTGACCTTCAAATATGGGAATATCAAAATTGATTTTTACCTTGAAGGGGATGTCACCTCCGCTCGAGGAAGATGCATCACCTATTGGAAGTCATTGAAGGATTTGCGCAAAATTATCCATCATCTCGTTCCTCTATCGGGAGAGGGCTTCCTCGAGAAAAAATTTAAAGGGATCTCCTGCCCCATCGTCTCTCTTTTCTTACCCCACGGGGATTCATCGGGTTCGGCGAGGCCGATATTGCAAAGGCCCAACTGGTTTGAGTCCCAACTGCTTATACCCTGACCTCGTTGGGGACATGCACATGGAAAAAAATGAAGAGCAAACCTCTCTGATACCATTGCTCCGGAATTATGAGTGGAACAAAATGAAACACAAATTTATAAAATTGACATAAATATACAGAGAACAATAACAGAGATACAATGAAACTTAACTTCTATTCAATAAAGAAATTTGTTGAAACTGTAAAATGAAGAATGAAACAATCTTTCTCGAATGGTGGTAGCTAATCTTTGAGAAGAGATGTGGCGGATACGCGCATTCGCCTGAGCACATTACAATGAGTCCTTCAGGCATTTTTAGCATCAAGAAGTAATAAAAAAACCCTAGACATCCAAAAACCTAACCCTTGGATATGAAACGCCAAATATCATGTGGGCCCTGATGGGGTAAGTTGGTACATCAACTCCTTGGGGTTGTAAATTTTTCATATGATCTTCTTTTTAGGTGCACGATATCCCATTGGAAAGGTATATCCAAAGACTATAGATTATGTCGTCACACATTGACTTTGTCAATAGTGTGACTATGGCAAGCCGAAAAAATGTTGTTTAGGGCCTCAAAACGGCCCCAGAATTTTAGGACACCAAAAGCTAGAAAAAAAAAACAACCAAGATGAAAATTGTATGTGAGCTAGTTGGAAGAGGTGGGTAGCCACTGATATCCACCTGGATCAATGAATTTCCTTTTAGATATTCTCTCACACATATGTCATAACCATGGATAAAGATACATATGAATGTTGAAGAAAATATCAACCATTCCTAATAGCTATAAGTCCATAGTTCATAGCTGAAGAGATCACCTTGCTTGCATTGGAGGGAAAGGGGATTTCCTAAGGAACTACATTGTAGAGAAGGGAACTCCTTTCCTTATCTTGTGTGGGGTCAAGAGGTGAGATTATTGTTGGTCGATGTTGGATTGTCATGCTTGATAGGAATTACAATGTTATTTCCCTATTGAGATTTTTGGGCTAAGTTGTGTGAGAGATTTCAAAGCCGTCCCATAAGAATTATCCCTTGTGGTCTCATATCCCCAGCTCAGGGGTCGCCTCTACAAAAATGTTCCTACTGTTGGGTGGAAAAGAATTTGCTTGCAGCAAGTTGGTGTATAAATACAAAAAAATATAAGGAGATAGTCATGTTGTTTTTACTTGCTTGTTAATTTTTTATATTCATCTTTTTTATGAATTATCTAGATGCATTGGGTAGATTAGGAAAGATTTATAATGTTACCAATAATATCTTAGATGCTTGGATGGTATGAATGCTTGTCTATGTGTTTAGTTAACTAGATCAAGTTTTCCTTTCATATAAGAGGAATTGTCATGTTACTAATTATGTTATAATAGCTGGGTAAACATAATTATGATAGTGTTTTGTTTTTTTATGGTAATTTATATTTATTCTCTTGAACTAGTTGTCTAAGAATAATAGGCATGTTGCATTAGACAAAATATGTGAATAGGAATAAGGAATGAATTCTGCAATTAATATAAGTCTAAATGCGATTAGTATATACTTTTCATTGTTTCCTCCCTAATATGTATTAATATAGCATTATCATCTTTCCCAAGCTAAATTGTGCATCATTGGTGAACTAGTTGTTAAAGAAAGAATGATTTTTGAAGTCAATACCCCAACAACCATGGGAGGTTGTTTCCCTTGACACTACTTACATCTAGTAGAAAGGTTAGAATAGAGCTCATCTACTTGGGCTTGTAGGATAAATGGTGAATTGTGGAATGGGTATGTGGGGAATTTAGTAAAGAGTCATATAAGGATCCATGAAGAATAGGAGGATGAACTAGTTGGATAGAAAACTCCACCTTGGGAAGGTATATAATGAAGTTAGGGTATAAAGTGATGTTCACTTCTGATGGTATTGGAAATAATATTTGGTTGAGGCAATCAATTTGGAAGGTTGAGACTCCCATGAAGACCAAAAATTTTATGTGGTTAGTGCTAAACAACAATGTCCTAAATTGGGATACCCTTGAAAAGAGAGGACATCAATGACCAAGGAGATATACTTTGTGTAGGGTAAAACAAGAATTAATCGACCATTTATTGGTACATTGTTCCGATACTAAGATTGTTTAGTTAGAGCTTGAACTCTTTGGTAGACTATTTGAAGCTTGGTTTGATCCGAGAGAAGTAAATCCTCCTAGATATTTACCATTTGTGATCTCCTAGGGACTATGGTTAGGAATAAATTTTGATGTCTTCAATAACATTTATATTCCTTATTTTCATACCTCAATACAAGCCCAAGAAGTCTTCAATGGGATCAAGAAGATCATCAAAGTTAAGTACCCATATTAGGAGTGAAGGTTGATAATACAATTCATTGGGATTATTTTGATTGGGCCAACCAAGGTTTTATAGTTAAATATGGAGTAAAGGGTGTCCTCTTTTTGAATGAAAACCATCATATAAATTTCAAAGTTGGATTGGGAGATGTATCAAAAAATTATGTTGAGTTACTCTCAATGAAATCGCTATTCAAATTGGCATTGGATAACAATGTTGACATCTATAAATCATGGGAGATTCTTTGGTGCAATAAAGTAGATGGGGAAATTGTTTTTTTTCATAAAAAAATATCAACTTATATTAGAATATAGGTTTGTGACATTACAAGAGTTAACTGATAAATACACCACTAACCACAGTCTTCATTGTCGTACAGTCCATTCTCCACAAAACCCCACTGAGAAAAAGAAACAAATATTTACAAGGGTAAGGCCAAAATATTAGAGAGTCCAGATATGTACATCTGAGAAAATATCCCAATTACTAGGAATAAGAAAAAGAAAAAGGTAACGTCCTGAGAAGAAGGCTTTAAAATATTGACTGGCCAAATAGAGGACAAGGGGGCCAGTCCAAAAATTACATAAGAAAATCAAACATCCTTGGAGCGAGACAAGACATGCTTCAAAAAAGATAGGAGGTGGATATCTGAACAGAGCTTCTCCCATCCACTTCTTCACAAACCATAGATCCCACTTTTTGACGTAGAGCATGCTTTGACAGTCCATCTGCAATAGAGTTATAATCCCTATATACATGAGATACAGTGAGAACATAGAAAGTCTGCTCAAGCTATCTTGTTTTCATCATCTACAACATTAAACCCACCACCTGGATAAGAGCTTTGGAGTTGAACCAATCCACCACAATCTTAGAGTCACCAAAGATTTGCAAACTATCTATATTTATGGAATTTTCCATATGAAATAGAACCCACAAGGCCATAATCTCTCCTCTTGTATTTGTTCCTTTTCCACACATAAGGCTCACTTTTAAAGTGAAGTTTGTAGGAAGTAGGATGATTTCCCTAGCCCCACACCTACCACCATCTCCTTGAGAAGCTCCATTGAAATAACCCACTGGCATCTACACTATCCTCCTTGGAGGCAAAGAGGTCACTCTTGGGGACCTATCTCCTTTCTTTCTCCCTTCTAGAAGGCAGCTTTGGATTTATTTTTTATCATCAATGTATATTTTTCCCCATTCTCAAACATCATTTAATTTCTTTGTTTCCAAATTTCCCAGCACACAAACAAAGGTAGTTCTTTCCATTCTCTAGCTTTTGTAAACCAATCTTTTAAACTGTCATGAAGATTAGTTTTCCCCCAAGTGTCAGTCAAAGACAAATCAAAACTTATGAGGCTCCAAACTTCTTTTGCAAAAGAACAACCCATTGTGAGATGACTGACTGTTTCAGCTGAGGAAAGACACATAAGACAAATATTTGGTCGTATACCTCCCCTCTTCAAAAAATTGTCACTAGTCAGTATTTTGTTCTCCAACATCAATTAGGTGAATAGTAAAATATTCAAAGGAGCCTTCCAACGCCATAAATCCTTAAACCACCACTTATGGATGTGAGCCTGCATTTTGAAAACAAGAGCTTCATAGGCCCCCTTTTCCAAAGCTTTCCCTTCCTTGCCATCCTAGGACCAGACCAAAGAATCACACTCTGAGGATAGTGAGTGGTCGCAATATCCCAAGCCTGAGGTGTACCTATTCCATTCCACCTGCCAAGCTCCCCTCAAGTCTAATTGGATTGATAACATCCAGTTCCAGCCTAAAGGGCTATTCTCATCCACTGAACCAATATGTGACAATATGTGAAAACCTTTGAGATTAAATTCCCCTCTCAGGCCTTCCGATAATTTGTAAAAATCTGATGCTCCCACCAAAGGGTGCTCCCCTAATATACTATCTCGACCATCCCCATGGATCCAAGACAACTAGTCTTTTACCACACATAAGGATTCCATCATTTCTCTCCAGCTATTGGAGATTTTCCTTGGACCCCTGTAATCAAGTCTGATCCATTCTGACACCTCACTCTCTTTTAAGTACTTCCATTTTATGACTTCCTGCCAAAGACTAGGAGTAAATAGCCATCTCCACAGGATTTTGGCAGCCAATGCATTCCCAAATAGGTGGATATTTTTAATTCCCCCTTCCCCCATAAGACTTAGGAATGGAAATTGTATCCCACTTAGAAATATGGATACCCCTTCTCGCTTTGCTGCCTAAACACAAGAAATGGAATACGCCTTGACTAATCTTAACCAGTACATGTACTGGAATTTTAACTAGAGTAAACCAGTATACCGGGAGATTTTCCATGATTGATTTAACCATAATATATCTTCCCCCCAGCGAGAGACACATGTTACTCCAGTTACCAATCCTCTTCTCAAATTTAGTCATAATCCAATTCCAATCACTTTTAAGATAGTTACACAGTTTAAAAAAATAGCCAAGATACTTAAAACCCGACTCCATCTCCTTAACCTTATATGGTAACAACTATTGAATTTGATTCAATATGGGCTCCTCCATTCCCACATGATATAACATAGACTTTTCCATGTTGAAAATCATTCTAGTAGCCGTGCTAAAGAGTTCCAGGCTTTCCTTGAAAGTTAGCCATTCCTCTATAGTGCTTATGCCAAACAATAACACATTGTCAAAAAACATTAAATGAGTAATATTAAGATCAATAGCGATCTTCACACCACTCAATCTCCCATCAAGGCATGATTTTTTAATGAGTAAACTAAGGCCTTCAACTATCAGTAGAAACAATAGTGGAGACAAGGGGCATCCTTGTCGATCTTGCAGGCGCTTTTAAAGAAATCAGTAGGTCCCCCATTAATAAGAACAATGAAGTTTGCAAAGCTAACACAACCCATTATCCAATTAATAGAGGCCAAACTCAGACCAATCTAGAGTAAGACCAATCTAAGAAAGTCCCAGTTTACTCGATCGTACGCCTTCTTCAAGTCCAATTTAAGAACCATAGCCTTCATTTTCTTAAGTTTTATAGAGTGGATGCACTCTTGCGCTACCCCAATAGCATCTATAATTTTCCTGCCATCCAAAAAACCAAACTATTCTTTTGAGATCAAACTAGATATAGAAGGTTTGATCCTATTACTAATGATCTTAGAGATAAGTTTGTATACCAAGTTACAGAGTGATATAGGACTAAAGTCATAGAAAGTAGCAATCTTGTCAGTATTTAGAATGAGAGTAATGAATGTAGCATTCAACCCACCAGTAACCACACCAGTTATTCTGGACTCTTCAACCGCCCCTCTTAAATTCTCACCTAGAATGTTGAACAACTCTAAGAATAATTCTACAGTCCATCCATTAGGGCCTAGACTCTTAAACTTTTCAAAATCTTCTAAAACCTTTTTGATCTCATCTAGGGTAACTTGAGAGTCGATTTTTCTTTTTTCCTCGTCTGAGAAGAATCTAACGTATCTTCTAACCACATTCAATGGATTAATTATGGACAAATTTCCTTGCTCTAAATATATCTCTTTAAAATAGCCCACCGCGAAAAACTAGATGAGGAAATTGTTTATAGTGGAGAATCCAAAATTTTATTCACAATTATGTATTATAAACATTTATATTGTGTGTTGTTCCATAGTCTACACTTAAGTCTATAAAGTATAGAGTCTAAGCATCCAAAGTGAGTGAGTGATAAAAAGGGAAAGAAACAACTTTGGGGAAAGAAGCTATGGCTGATTTATGAGTGGTCTTTGTCTAGCTTCCAAATATTCTTGAATGTTGATATCCCATTCGATGACGGCCCATGAACGTTTGAGCTCTGTCTGGGTGATGGCAGTCTTAAGTATGGTATCAAAAATATTCAAAGCGATGCTGGTTTGATCCGATAGGCTAGGTTCAATGTTGGGCTACCTTACGATGGGTACAATCATGGGGAGAACAGAGCTTTAAAAAAGGGTTGATGTTTTAAAGTGATTATTTCAATTTTAGATTATACGAGGAAAATTCGGTGGAGCCAATCAAGGGTTTAACAAAATCGAAGGTCGTTTTCCGTAACTGAGTTACAATCTGAAACCAAGTGAGAAAACAAAAGAAAAACATAGAGCTGTCAACAATGTGGGGCATCAATTTCAAAGGAATCCCACGATGTAGAAGAAGAAGAAAAGAAAGAGATACCTTGATGAAAGCATAAAATGTAGAGATCTAAGTAATTCACAGGTCTTGTACCTACTAGTAGCCGATACAGAGGAAAAACTGTAAATAACTAGATAACTAGAACCTGATCACCATAGTAGAATTTATACTAAATTGTAGCTAAAACATTCATCAAAGACGTATATGTAAAAAATGACATGAAGTATGAAATAATAGAGGAAAACACTTAACTCAATATTGACGGAATATGGAGTCTTCAATTCGCTTTGTATTAATCCTAGATAAAAAGAAATTTCTCTATTACAATCTCCAACCAAAAATCCCCTCTTGTCTCTTCCTAAATGTATATTTAAACAAAATTCTAAACATTTAGAATTCTGATCGTTCTGGAAACTTGTTAGTTACAAATGAAAAAATGGAGTGTTTCATCTCCTCATCTTTTGTCTTCCCTCGTAAGGGTGGAGCACCTTCCTTTCTCTTCTCTTCCGGCTCCAGAAATAGAACGGGTTGACATCTGTCATTATTTAGCACTAGAAACCTACCCATTCACCTACTCAATGCAAATGGCATACCTTTCAACCAATTGGGCTATCAACCTGGAAGGCTCTTCTTGGTTGCTTGCCTCAAAGGTGTAACAACTCTTCACCAACTGTGGAAACATTTTCCCTACTTGTCGGTCTTCCGTGATGATAGAGCATAATTGTAAACTTGGTTGTACTAGCCATTTGTCCACTTGGACCATATCAACCTAGATTATCTGGGATATCTCTGCTTGCTCCTTCTCCAAGTTTTCTTTGATGTCTAACAGGTGTTTAGCTATATTGATTTTTCCCAGTATCCTAGCACTTCCTTCCTTATCAAGGTCTAACAAACTTTTATTTATCAAGGTGAATGTTTCCTCACAAGAATTCATCACCTCTTTAGCTCTCCCCCTGCTTTCTATATATTATGCTCCCAAACCTTCAGTGAGATATTCCCTCTAGTTTGTTTTGTAATGGATAATTCGGAGCTACTAACCATCTCTATCTTCTTCGTAGCTATAACAATGTCCTGGAAAGAAACACGAGCTGCCACAGCTTCTATTTCTCTCAAATAAATATTTTCTAACACTTGATCTATCATCTGAAAGTGGTTCTGAATGGTTCCCACTTTTACAAGCAAGTCTTGTTGAGCTATTAATACCTTTTGTCGGATTTCGGCAGCTTGGGATCTAAACATTTTTATGTCTAAAACCTAATTCTCGACGACATCCAACTTCGACTGTAATTGTATTATCTTTTGTTCCTGCTAGCTTACCCGCATTTGGCTTACTTGCATCGATTGGCGCACCAGCTCAAGGTCGGATCTAAGCTTCTAGATCTCCTGCAAATCAACTATTCTGGCCTGCTTGAGGCTTCTTCTCACCTCATCCCTGGAATTTTCTTCCGCCGTAGCCACCCTAGCTTCTAACTTGCCGATTAAGCGGTTATTTCGCTTCAACTGTTCCTTCAAGGTTCCCATGGAGTACTAGTTAGTTGTATCATAAACCCCCAGTGTTCCTGCTATCTCATCGGCGAATTCCTCCTCCCCTACAACCTTTTCTTCTGTCAAGATTTTAAATCTTTTAGCCACTATGCCCACTTTTTGATATGATTCTTGCTTCACTACAGCCTTCCTTTTCTTATGAAAGAAAAATTCATTAGGGGGTAATTCTTCGACCGAAATGGGCGTTAGTTCTTCCCCGAAAATCCATCCTGCATTGGGGTTCCCCTTTGTGAACTGTAAGGGTGTGATAGAAGTTATGGGACTACCAATTTCATTGAATGGTTGTTTCGGGGTAGCATCTATGGCTGGCTTGTTTGACATGAGCGATAGTGAGTCACCCAACCCTTGTGACGGTATCTCTGCTTGACCTTGGACCTGCTTGCCCGGCATACCCTTTTCGGGGTTTCCTTCTTGTTGGTAGGGGATTTCGTCTCCTTGCTCTGAGGTTCCACCCTCCCCTGTTTCCTCTTGGTTATTTTCCTTGTTATGACTCGAGTCCTTTGAACCTTTGGCTTCCGTCTGATGTGTAACCAAAATCTTTGGGGTTTCACCCTGTAAAACCTGGGAGACACAACTCCACTAGTGCTCCTAGAATTTAAGGAAATCGACCATATCTTTAGGTGGCAGGGCTTGAATCTGACTTAGGACTTCAGAGTAGGACCTCGCACCCCAGAATATTTCATCATGAGGGGAATCCTCGTGTTCATATCTATTCAAGCCACAACTCATCAGGTGATTGCTCACAACCTTATTAGGGTTGTGCTTATTGAACTCAATATCCACCAGCTTCATTTCTTCTAAAGCCATAGCCTTGGATTTTCCATGGCCAAAATAAAAAAAGGAATATGCACCAATATGAATGGGGAAGGGTGGCCATACCTTTTTTGATACTGCTTTGAGCTCTTTGCTTATTCCGCTGAGCACAGTCTATCTGGCGATCTCAGGACACAATAGCTTATCTGGAAAGAATAGTAGTAGAGAATATGGAGGAACAGAGGTGCTGAAAACCCTTATATATGAAAATTATGCCTCTATATACCAATCTTCCATGCTACTCAGATTGGTTGTGACGCTATCCGAAATCCTGGGAGGCGACTGGCTGAAGATGGCGACATGCAATGGAACCATTACTTAGTTGAAGATATAGTAGATGAATTCTTTGGCTTTATCCTCCCAAAGCTTTGAGTGGTAGACATGAATAGGCTCTGTATTAGATGGAGCCCAGCTCCGGTTCATTAGTGGGAAGGGTGTCATGAAGTAGATAGCATCCATGATGTAAGAAAACATAAAGAATGAAGTTGCTTTCTTACTCACCCTTTGTGCTCGATATTCGATAATTCGACTGGTCAAACTATCAGACAATAGTTTGGCCCAGTCGAAGGAGAAACCCTCAGCAACTATATGAATAAGCGGTACCCATGGGATAAACAAATGGGTAGTGTCCTCCTTCCCATACAACCTGCAGACCATCATCGCTATATACTTGAATTGTGCCTCCAAGGAAGAGATTGAATAGATTATGTGAGTATCAGCCCTGAATTTTGTGGGGTGTGAGACCCAATCTTTGATCAGATCGAATAAAATTTGTGCATACTGCTCGCACTCCTTCTTCTTGAAACCTTCTAGAAATTCGGCATTGTGAGTAAGGTTCGGTGTGTGTGACAATTTATACATTGGTTGCAAATGTTCTGGTCTGAAGGTCCCAATCATTACCTTCTGCTCGTTGATAATCATCCTGGTCAGGATGTCCACATGGTCTAGCGCCCACCTGATCATATCACAATAGGGAAGAAGCTGGGGCCTCGCCGCTATTTTGTGCATCTCTACTTGAGCGACAATTTTGTATTTGGTTGACAAGTCATCCTTCTCGTTATCGCTAGAATCATCCGAACTGTTTACTGACTCAGATTGCAGAATGTTGGACACGTATGACCATGTCTTGATAGAATTAATACTTTGGGGCGAGGTATCGGAAAAAATGTCTAAACCCTGACCTGAACTCTCGGCAGCTGCCTTGGGAACTTTTTGTGGAGCCATGATAGAGAAACCTGCAACTGGATCTTCTATCTGAAAAATTGAAAACACAAACAGAAGTTATCCTGGTGAAATGGCTCTGCGCGCAAATAGAAATGAAAACTGAAATAACGAAGGAAAAACTCTCTATATTGATCATTTAAGCCCATGTGTGTCCTTGCCAACAGAACGGTCAAATCGCTTAATAGAAAGATTTAGAAGTAAAAACGAGATCTTACCATCCATCACCTCACTGCAATTCAAATAAATGCCATAAATGCTTGACGATTCATAACATTGAAAAATGTAGAATCATTCAAAACTTCATCCATAAACCGTGTGTGTTAAAGTTTGTTTAAGGTGCTAATTAATCTGGTTTTTTTCTTTCAATTTAGTGCACTTAGTTTCTAATCCACTTTTCGGCATTCGCCACATTGGGTGTTTTCGCTCCTAGCCACTGAACCTTAAAAACCTGAAATTGCGATGGTGTGATTTAATTGATTAAAAGTGATTTGACTTAAGCCTTTAATTAATCCATGCTTAATTAAAGAAAATTGTGACTTCCTGGATCGGGGTTACAAAGGTGCTGCCCTTTGGGGAAAAAATCGCCGAGTCGCGAAATGACGATAGTGACTAACTAGGGTTTAAAGTGATTTGTTCTTGATACTAACCTGGGTAACTTTAACACAACTTCACGACTTCGCAAGTCGAAGTCTTGAGAAATGTTCAATGCATAACTCCCGAGAGCGAGGGTACGAGGTACTAAGAGATGATAATCCTCGCGTAGTCTTTTAGTAATGGTGATTAGAATTAGGAAGGTTTTTTCCATTTCACATGTTAGGATACTGTGATTTTAGGGGGCAGAAACGTGAAACAAACGAAGTCTCGAAATACAACCTTTTTGGGATTAAGTACAAAATTTCATGTATTTAGAGAAAGGCGGCTCCAACTAGGGATCTCGTCTCCTTGCAGGATGATAAGGACAGGAGACCAAGTGCCTAAGAAAGGGTAAATGGATTCATCAGTTTTCTTCAGTGAAACTTCATTTGGAAAGGGGGTGCAGAGGAAAATTTGAGGTTTCAACTTTAATTCCGAAACCATTAAAACTCGACACACTTCCTAAACTCGACTGTTGTCCATTCGGTAACTTTCCCTTTCTCGAGACTGAATTCGGAGCTTCTTAAGATGGTCCAATCAATCTTAGGAAAATCAACAGATCTGGTAGGTTTTAGATTGCGTCAAAAATAAGTAAATTCCATGCTTTTAATCGGGGAGACCTCCATGAACTCGAGCTGTGGATCCGATTTAAAAAAAGTTGATAACCAGAGTGTAGTATAATTTAAGTATGACAGCCTTACAAATATCTTATATATTTCTTCACTTCTAGCGAGCCTGTTCAGTACCCCAGTGAAGTTATCTGGTTCCCTTTATTGAATTTCCTTTCACCACTCCAAACTGTAATCTTGCATTTAAATGCTGAGATGAGGGCAATCATTTTATGAATTTCCTTTCATCATCTCTTTGGACTATATGGGGGAAATCAATTTTGAATTTCCTTTCACCATTTGTCTTATACTTTACTTTTGAAATGTGGAGTGGGGGAAATCAATTTGTGTAAAATATACCAGGGGTGATATGTTTGTAATATTCATTATAGAGGCTTGTCAACTTGCTTTGAGTGCTCTGGACCAACTTTCTCTTAACCTTCACAACATCCTAGTCTGCAGGAAATTAGGGGAGAATTCATTTCCAGGGGTCTTCTTTTGGGAAAGACTTAACCATTTGAAACTTGTTAAAAGACCTAAGAGAGTTAGGATCTGCGTACACATGGCTTTGTTCAGCGGGAGACTGAGGAGTCGTGAAGGCTAGATTACTTTTTGAGATTCGTTCACCAATTTCCAAAATCGAAGCGTAACCTCTTTTCCTCTGTGGATGGTATGCGCAGGTGTCAGAGCTTAAGGAGAGAGGACCAAGGATGAAAAAGGGAAAGAGAGAAGGCTATGGACCTCAAAAACCCGGATGTTATCATGCAATCCTGACTCTTGGAAACTTGTCTCCCCCCCCCTTTTTTATTTTAGAAAACATGTTGGGTGAATACATCATACCTGTGAGACCATTTCTATGTTTTAAGTGATGTTTTTTTGAAACCCAGATACTTAGGAAATTCATACCTTTGCCTTACCACTTCATTCTCCTCTAAAAGAAAAATATTTGTCACATGTTTCGGGTGGGTCAATTTCCTGATACCTGACCATCCCTTTCTCCTTTTGCGGTTTGGGCTGTAATTCAGAGGCCTATATGAAACAACACAAAGAGTATCACATCTTCAAGATTTATGGGATTCTGTGTGTCAAAATTTATGTCTCTACTTCTAGGAAATCAACAAACTGTTTTATTCGCAATGAAAGTGAACTTACTGAAAAGTTATATAAAAAAATAAAAAATAAACACAAACCAGTATCTACAATGGAAATTTGGAACTCATTTATTACATATAGTGCTTTAAATAACACCCATTGATAGGGGCGCTAAGGGTTTTACCATAAAAATTCTCTAACATAAATGAATTCTTCCCTTCAAAAGCTGAGACCTTGAATGGTCCGTACCAGATATGATCAAATTTACCATGTTTTTCTGAATCTTCCCTCCTAGCATCCCATTTCAAAACCAAATCATCGGGGAGGAAATATTTGTTTTTGGCTTTATGATCGAACAATGATTTCATGTTGTCTTGGCATTTCTGCATCCTTTCGTCCACCTCGGTCTTGCGTTGTTGGACCTCAATCAACTGATTTATTCTTCTTGTGACGTGGTTTGGTTCTTCTTTCTCATCTTGTCAGAGCTTCATTACAGGGAGCACCAGATTTATAGATAATACCACATCAGCCCCGTATACCATTTGGAAAGGAGAAGTACCAATGGATTTCTTCGTACCTATCTAATTTTCCCATAAAGCGTACTTCAAGTGTACATGCCAATATCTTTTGTTTTCGCTCAACACCTTCTTAATTATGGTAATTAAACTTTTATTTGATGATTCGACTAACCCATTACCTTGAGAGTAATATGTTGTGGAGTGGCCCAATACAATGTTATATTTTTGGCAAAAGCTAACCATTGACATAGACTTGAATGCCTGGGCATTATACATTACTATCTTTTGGGGACAGCCAAATCTGGACAGTATGCTCTCTTCCAGGAAATCTATCACCACCGAATCGGTCACCTTTCTAGTCAGAATAGCCTCCACCCATTTGGTGAAATAATTTGTGGCAGTGAGGATCCATTTGTGTTGAGCGCTGGAATGTGGGTTGATTTCGCCTATAAAATCTAACCCCCATTGTTGAAAAGGGGCTTCAGTTTTGACAGGAACCAGAGGTAGCACTGGGAGCTTCTATTTTCTTGCGAACAAGTGGCAAGGGTTACAAGATCTGACTTTGGCATTGACATCTAAGAATATTTTAGGCGAATAATATCATGCCCTGAGGATTTTATAAGTTGTTTCCCTCTAGGCATGATGCCCTTCACACACTCCTTCGTGAAATTCGTTTATGACCCCCTCTGTTTCTGATTCTACCAAACAAACTAGTAGGAAGCCTAATGGGTCCTTCCAGTACAGTTGACTTTCAGATATACAGTACTTCACCGCATGCAGCTTTAGTGTCCTGGCTTTAGCTAGAGACAAATCGCTAGGGAATTTTAGGGTCAGTAGGTAGGACACTATATCTTTATACCAATTCGATAAGGAAAAATTCTCTTCGATTCTGGATATAGCTATTTGGTCGTCGGGCTCATTTATGTCCCCATGTCCTTCGTATCCTTGCAGGTTATTTATTTCGAGTGCTATGAAATTTAATTCCACCAAGAGCTTAGCCATACCTTGTCCTTTCACTAGTTTCATCGGTTTTACCTCTAGGTCAAACTCTTGAATTTTAGCAAGCCACCGACCCCTCTTTCCATCACTATCAGGTTGAACCAATATATCCTTCACAGAACTAGTGGGGACATATGCAATTACCTTGGAGTGTAGCACGTAAGTTCTAAAAGCCTTCAGTGCCTTAACCATAGCATACGATTGTCTCTCTATTATATCATATCTCAGTTCAGCATCTCTAAGACTTTTACTAAAAAAGGCTATTGGTTGATCAAAACCCTCTTCATTCTTCTGGAGAAGTACTACTGCCACTATGTGTTCGGAGGCGAACGAGAAAATCAGGAAATCCTTTAGGTAATTAGGGTTGCCAATATGGTCACTTCGCTAATAAATTTCTTGATGCATGCAAATGACGCTTTAGATTCTATCATCCATTTCACTTCGTTGTTCTTCTTGAGAATATCTATGATCAATTTCACGATTTCAACAAAGTTTGGGATAAATATTCTCAAAAAAAATATTTTTCCTAAAAATGACTGACTTTATTTTATATTTCTAGGAATATTTATGGTGTCTATAGCTTCTACCCTTTTAGGGTCAATTTTAATTCTGTCCCAAGACACAATGTGGCCCAAGAGTTTACCTTCTTGCATCGTGAAGTGATACTTCTTGGGGTTTAAATACAAACCAAATTTTTGTCATTTTTCAAACATTTTCTTCAGATGTAACAGATGGTCTTCATCAGATTTAGAGAAGATAGTCAGCTTGTCGAGGTAGATAACTACGAATTTATCTCTTTCACCGATGAAAGAGATATCCATAGCGCACTGGAAGGCAGCACCTGCATTCATCATACCAAAAGGCATTTTGTCATACATAAATGTGCCCCAAGGGGTGGTGAAAGTTGTTTTTTCTTTATCATGCTCGTTGACGACAATTTGATTGTAACAAAAAAACCCATCGATCATCGACATCCTATTTTCCCCAACTACTTTTTCCAAAACGTGATCCATTTTGGGTAGAGGATAATTATCTTTGAGAGAGGACTTGTTTAGATTTCTAAAGTCTATGCACAACCTGATCTCCCCACTTTTCTTCCTAACCAAGACTAAGTTCGCCACCCAGTCAAAGTACCTGAGAGGTACAATTATTTTTGCATCTAAATGATTTTTCACTTCTTTTTTGACCACGGGCAGTAAAATGGGGTTGATTTGTCTGAGATTCTGTCTAAAGGGTTTAACACCAGGTTTCAAAGGTATCTTGTGCTCGGTCAAAGAGATATCATAGGTTCTGAGCTCATCGTAAGACCATGAAAAGACATCTTTATACCGCCCGATTAAGTCCGTATACTTGCTTTTTTTTTTAGGAGGAAGGTACTTTGATAAATTCACTATCCTAGGCTCTTTGGTGGTGCCCACATCACAGTCTTCGACCTCCTCTGATTGGGGCTGCAAGGTGGACTTTAGATGCATTTTGTTTTGATCAAACAACCTTTCCGGAGGTATCATGCCCTTAGGGATCTGATTACTTTTTAACACTAGCAGGTGATGATTTGAAATTTTTTCTCAGAACTCCTGAGGTTCCTCCCCTTCCTGCATAGTCTAGGTATGATCGTTTTGGTTTTCCTGGTCAATGTGGGTTTCAGAGAAATCATCCACCATTTCCAAGAACTTTCTAATCTGTTCGTCATCTTCGAAAACCTGTCAGTGTTGTATGTTGTTTGGTATGGATGGTTTGTGCCTTGCCTCTATGTGGTATTTTAATTTGAAAGCGGTAGGGGGTGAAAAAGTTGAAGCTACTTTGGCCATGAATCAGCCTGCTAGTTTTCGACTCGTGAGATGAAATGAACCTTTACTAATGAAAATAAATTTTCCATTAGATCCCAGGTGCAATTTTTATAGGACCTCAGTCTTGGGTGCTTGGCCTGGTACTACCGATTTACCTTCTTCACTATCAGTTCATCATCTCCATAGACCTCTAAGTTCTTTATGTTTAGCTTCTTGACAGCTTCAAGTCCCAAGACAAGAGCTTCATATTCACAAACATTGTTTGTGTAGTCTACATCCCACTATAGCCTGTAAGAGAAGGGAACGACGAATTCATTTTTAGGTGCTACGCAAATCACTCCTGCACCTACTCCTTCACATGATGAAGCACCATCAAAGAACATTTTCCAAGTTCCCGTGTTGTACACATTTTTAGCTGTCTTTTCGGTTTTGTTTTCATCGATGTAAATTTCTTCTATACAATTATCTTCAGTATCGTCAATGGACAGAATAAAATTTCTCAGGTCTTGATCGGTGATGTAAACAGAGTAATTGTTAGGATTATGAGGATCACTTATCATATATGCCAACCGTGTTTCCCTGTATAACCGTGTGAACTGTCCACCAAAAACAAGGATTGTGGCATAGGTCATATCCAGCTGGAGGGATCCCCAGAGCTTGGCTGCCCAAGATCTAGATAATAGTAAACCATACTTCAGGGGTATATTAGCGACAACTATATCCATTAGGACATTTTTCATCGAAATCTGGGTGAGGGTATCTGCTAAATCTTTGATCATGCCCATGCACTTAACTCTCCTTGAATCAAACGAGTAAAGATCTCCATAGGGTCTGGTGATTTCAAGGCCTAGTCTATCCATAATATATTTGGGCATTACGTTATGAGAGGCCCCAGAGTCCATCATGCAATTATGCAACTGTCGATCATGCACTTTCAGGGTAATATAGAAGGGGGTGACAATATCTATGGCACCTTAAAAATGTGGACCAAAAGTGATATTAGGCTTGTCATCTTCCAGATTTATCACATCAGACTGACTCTCTAGATCTAAAAAATTTATCATCTTGGTTATTTTTTTTTGGTACACATGATTCTTCGCCAACTCGACCAAAGGTATTGGTATCTTGATCTTTTTTATCTCGCTTTCTAGGTAGAAACCTCCTGCAATTTTATCTGTTTCCTTGGTTGAAACATCGGACTCTTTCTTATCCATTTTATTTAGTAGCACTGTTTTATTTTCAGCATTTCTGGTTTCGGGTGTCCACGTTTCAACTGCCTTAGTTCTTCTCACCTGGGTTTCGGCCTCTTTTACATTGGTATTTTGCGAGTCTACCCCTTTGTTATTTTGCATCTTGGTATCTTTCTGGATGAGTTCGTATGTTTTTCCCCTAGGCAAAATTTTCTTGGGTTGTGCAATAGATACAGGTTTGTTTTTGGGCCTCAGATTGTATTTGTGTTGGAGCTCGTCCATTATGGTGTCGAACATTCCTTGATAAGCGGGATCATCATCATTGTTTAGGTTATTGTCTTCAACCGATGATTGTTCAATGTTCAGGGACTTCTCATAATCTTATTTCGTCAAGTGAGGTTGTATACAATCGTCACCTAAGTTGTTTACGTCTTCTTCCAAGTCTTTGAACTCTTGCATATCATTTCCTCCAATAAAATTTTCATTTTTTAGAGGTGTTTGGATCTTTTGGTCTTCATTTTTAATTTGTCTTGGTTGAAACTGAGGATTGAGATTTCTCTCGAATTATCTCTTAACGAATCGATGAGATTTGGATTGATATAGATCCATTCTCGAGATTTTGTTTGATAGCTCTTTTATTATCCTATCCATGCCATCCATTTTGTCATTTGAGGATCTTCCAGATCCAGACGGACCTGCTTGTTTTCTAAGATGTCTAGTTTTCCGTCTCGATTTTTGTTTTTAATTTCCCCAAAGCCATCATGTTTGACTCAATTTCCACAGCGTCATCTTGCATTCGGGTTAGGTCAACCCCTCTCCTTTCTCTTAAAAGTAGAGCAAAATCGGGTTCAAAGGCTCCTGTGAAAGTTACTTTGGCTGCAGGTTGGGACAGTTTGAAGGATCTTATTTTACAACTTGTTAAACCTTTGGATAAATTCCATAACAGTTTCAAATCCCTTTTTCTTTAAAGACCCTAACTTGATCAAATAGTATAAATGATCCTTTCTTTCACCCCATTGTTTGAGAAAGACGTCTTCTAGCGCATCGTAGGATATGATTGAACCTAGGGGCAGGCTCTGAAACCAAGTTCTTACCTGTCCCTCAAAGGTTGGGACAAACAAACAGGAATACACATCCTCATGCTTGAGACCTAGAATATCAGCGAATTGATAAAAAAAGTTGATATGCTCAGCTGCAGTTAGATCCCCTTCTCCTGTGAACTTGGGTAATTTTTTCATATAGTTTTCGGGTAAATCATGGAGAGGTACTGGAAGGACCAAGGGGGCATATCTAGCAGCTAATTTGGTGAAAACCCTGGGAGGTAGTTGTTGGTCTTGACCTCCTATTCCCCCTGCTCGTCCAGTGGCAGCGCCATGGATAACCTAGGAGAGGAAATCAATGCGTTATAAAGAGGGTTAGCGAAGATGTATAGTGACTCTCTGGCTTCCCTGGGGTGGAAAGGGGAAAATTAGGGAAACTTTTTACCAGGGGAGGTGAAAGTTGAAAAAGGGGAAGAAGGTATACAAGGACTCGACTCCTCCGACTTGCAGGATATGTAAATGGGAGAACCCACAAGTGTCGAATCCGTGTACGTGGAAAATTCTTCAAGGCCTTGAGTGACAGAGGGTTTTATATTTAGAATCGATGGGATATCAATAGGGATGAGATTTACGGCAAGCATGTCGCCCCTACAAACGTAAGAGGTAGTCAGAGAGGTATCGGTCTTGATCTTGGGTAGGAGTTGCTCGGACTTTAGGGTCTTGGCTTCGACAACATTGTCCGATATTTTCCTAAGAGAAAGTTCTTGCGAGGGTGAAGGTTCAAAAAAGTCTTATCTTTAGACTGATTAGACTTGGGTTGGTAGGAAAAAACGTTTTGTTAAAAAAAAACCCTTGGTCTTAGTATTTTTTCAGGGTCAGAAACTGGCACTATCTATTTGGCATTTGGGTTTTGTCAGGTGTTCTTTTGAAAGGATGCCAGCTTACTTAAGAGTGGAGTCACTAAGTGAATGATGAAGGTTTAACCTTAACAAGTTGTTCACTCTTTGTTCACTATCAAAAAATGAAACTTGGAAATGTCGTTTTCTCAGGGGAAAGTGACTACAATTCTCCATCCCAGGAAATGGCGCCAGAAAGATGTTGTTCTAGAGTCTACACTTAAGGCTATAAAGTATAGAGTCTAAGAATCCAAAGTGAGTGAGTGATAAAAAGGGGAAAAAACAACTTCGGGGAAAGAAGATATGGCTGATTTCTGAGTGGTCTTTGTCTAGCTTCCATATATTCTTGAATGCTAATATCTCATTCGATGGAAGCCCAAGAATGTTTGAGCTCTGTCTGGGTGATGGCAGTCTTAAGTATGATATCAAAAATATTCAAAGCGATGTTGGTTTGATCCAATAGGTTGGGTTCGATGTTGGGATGCCTTATGATGGGTACATTCATAGGGAAAACAAAGCTTTAAAAAAGGGTTGATGTTTTAAAGTGCTTATTTCAATTTTAGATTATACGAGGAAAATTCGGTGAAGCTAATCAAGGGTTTAACAAAATCGAAGGCAATTTTCTGTAACTAAGTTAAAATCTGAAACCAAGTGTGAAAACAAAAGAAAAACATAGAGCTGTCAACAATGTGGGGCATCAATTTCAAAGGAATCCCACGCTGTAGCAGAAGAAGAAAAGAAAGAGATACCTTGATGAAAGAATAAAATGTAGAGATCTAAGTAATTCACAGGTCTTGTACCTGCTAGTAGCCGATACATAGGAAAAACTGTAAATAACTAGATAACTAGAACCTGATCACCATAGCAGAAGTTATACTAAATTGCAGCTAAAACATTCATCAAAGACGTATATATGTCAAAAATGACATGAAGTATGAAATAACAAAGGAAAACACATAACTCAATCTTGATGGAATATGGAGTCTTCAATTTTCTTTGTATTAATCCTGGCTAAAAAGAATTTTCTCTATTACAATCTCCAAATGAAAAGCCCCTCTTGTCTCTTCCTAAATGTATATTTAAACAAACTTCTAAACATTTAGAATCCCAATCGTTCTGGAAACTTGTCAGTTACAAATGAAAAAATGGAGCATTTCATCTCCTCATCTTTTGTCTTCCCTCGTAAGGGCGAAGCACCTTCCTTTCTCTTCTCTTCTAGTTCCAGAAATAGAATGGGTTGACATCTGTCATTATTTAGCACCAGAAACCTGCCCCTTCACCTGCTCAATGCAAATGACACACCTTTCAACCAACCGGGCTATCAACCTGGAAGGCTCTGCTTGGTTGCTTGCCTCAAAGGTGTAACAACTCTTCGCCAACTGTGGAAACCTTTTCCCTACTTGTCGGTCTTCCGTGATGATAGAGCATAATTGTAAACTTGGTTGTACTA
>CBVK0100639087.1:0-15498 GCA_900067695.1 Picea abies
AAGTGTGCATTGTTCCAAGGAAGGAAAAATTAGTGCCCACAATGTTAAAGAAAAGGAAGACAATGGCGTAGAGATGCAGGCAACATTCAAATTTGAAGTGCAGGATGATTTCTGGCTATGGCATTTCATATTTGGACATTTTAACTTTGGAGGTTTGAAGTTGCTACATACAAAGGATATGGTGAAAGGTTTTCCATTGATTGAAAAAATAGAAAGAATATGTGAAGGTTGTATCTTTGGAAAGCAACATAGAGAGTCATTTCCAGTTGGTAAGTCATATAGAGAAAAATATCCACTGGAAATAGTACATTTAGATATTTGTGGACCAATGCAAACACCATCTATAGGACGTAATACATATTTTCTTACATTCATTGATATTTTTCAAGAAAGACATGGATTTATTTCCTAAAACATAAATTTGACGCATTGGGTTGTTTTCAGCAGTTTAAATCACTTGTGGAGAAGCATAGTGGTTATTAAATCAAGGTTATAAGAACTGATAGAGGAGGTGAATATGTATCAAGAGAGTTTCAGAACTTTTGTAAAGTTCATGGAATCTACAAGCAATTTACTACGCGGTATACGCCACAACAGAATGGTGTCGTGGAGAGAAAGAATTGAACCATCATGGAAATGGCGCGTAGTATGTTAGCGGCCAAACATTTTTCAAATGAGTATTGGGTTGAGACAGTAGCAACTGCAGTATATATCATGAACATATGTCTGACAAAGAGTGTGAAAACAAATTTCCTCAAGAATCTTGGATAGGTATGAAGCATAATGTGGCGTACTTAAATTTTTTTGGTTGTGTCGCATATGCACATGTTCCAATTGAGATAAGAAAGAAGCTAAATAACAAAGGAATTTTTTTTTATATTTGTTGGGTATTCTGAAGATACAAAAACATACAATTTATATGATCCTATTGCAAGAAAAATCATAATCAGTCACGATGTTCAATTTGTGGAGAATGAAGTTATTGTGCTAAGTATAGCACATTGTTGATTTTGTGTCAATAAATAGTTTATTAAGTGTTTTATCACAGCGTGTAGTAAATCATACAGTCTATGGATAGCGCGGTAATTTGTGAGAGTTCAACATCAAAGTTTTGTAGCGCACAGTGTTTGTAACTACGTTGTGCATAGCTCATTTGTGCATTGTAGATCCAATATTTGGTATCAAAGCAGGTTCTATCATAACAGGTTGATCAGAGTAGTATTATCAAAGTATGTTTCAAGAGAAGAAGCTATGTTGTAAGGTGAAAATATGGCTTCTACTTCAAATTTGCAACCTCCCACTTTTACATGTAAAAAATATGAGATGTTGTCCTTAACCATGAAGTCATTATTTAGGGGTCAAGATGTATGGGAGATAGTAAAAAATGGCTATGTGGAACCTACAAATCAGGAAGCATACAATGCTCTCACACAAGCTAAGAAGGATGCTTTGAAAGATCAAAGGAAGAAGGATGGAAAGGTGATGTTTTACATACATCAAGCCATGCATGAAAGCATACTCCCAAGAGTTTCATCAACAAAGCAATCCAAGGAAGCATGGGACATATTACAAACTTCTTATAAAGGTATGGAAAAAGTCAAGACTTCAAAACTACAAATTATTAGAAGAGATTTTGAAACTCGGTCAATGATGGACTTAGATTCAGTAGATTCATTTTATATCCATGTTATTGGCCTGATAAATCAGATTAAGTCTCATGGAGAAACCATAGTGGATAGAAAGGTTGTTGAAAAAGTACTTTGGAGTCTTACTCCTAAATTTAATACCCTTGTTGTGACTCTGGAAGAGAGAAAAGACCTGAGTCAGTTTAGTCTAAATGAACTGCAAGCTTCCCTCGCTAATCATGAACATGGATTGAATAGGTCAAATATGTCATTAGAAAATGAATTTTCTGCCCAATCATCTATAAGTCATGGAAGAGGAAGGGGGAGAGCTAACTCTAGAGGCAAAGTAATAAATTATTGTAGAGGTGGACACAGTAGCATTCCTGCAAATACTGGTGGAAGAAGTCAAAATCCAAATACCAGTCAGTCAAGTAATCAAAGAGTTTATAAATCAAAGATTCGGTGCCATTACTGTAAAAATTATGGACATTATGCATATGAGTGCAGAAAGAGATAGTATAATCAGAACAAGCAAGGTCAAGATCAGCCACACAACACAAATAGTCCTTCCAGTCCTATGTTTATGGTGTGCGCTGAAGAAATACCAATAGTCGCACTAGTTGAATGTAATGTTGCTCAAGAAAGTCCATGTGACACATGATATCTAGATTCAAGATGCAGTAATCACATGACATGAAACTTAGAATTATTTTCTAGTTTGGATAAGTCATTCCAAACTAAAGTTACACTTGGCACAAATATCCAAGTCATTGTCTTAAGCAAATAAAGTATTAACGTTTTTAACTAAACAAGGAGAAAAAAAGGTTATGCTTGATGTATATTATGTTTCTGGACTAAAACATAATTTGATGAGCACAGGATAACTGTTACATAAAGGATACAAAATCTACATGGAAGATAATCATTGTGTGATTATGGACAGATGTCCAAGAAATCAACTTATTGCAAGAATTCAGATGACAAGAAACATAATGTTTCCATTGACATTGAAGCCAGCCAAAAAGAAAAATATAGTGCAAGTTGTCTATGACACAAAAGATGTGTAGTCTGACACTGCATTTAAAGAAGAAAGTGAAGAAGAAAGTGTGCATTGTTCCAAGGAAGGAAAAATTAGTGCCCACAATGTTAAAGAAAAGGAAGATGGTGGCGTAGAGATGCAGGCAACATTCCAATTTGAAGTGCAACATGATTTCTGGCTATGGCATTTCATATTTGGACATTTTAACTTTGGAGGTTTGAAGTTGCTACATACAAAGGATATGGTGAAAGGTTTTCCATTGATTGAAAAAACAGAAAGAATATGTGAAGGTTGTATCTTTGGAAAGCAACATAGAGAGTCATTTCCAGTTGGTAAGTCATATAGAGCAAAATATCCACTGGAAATAGTACATTTAGATATCTGTGGACCAATGCAAACACCATCTATAGGACGCAATACATATTTTATTACATTCATTGATATTTTTCAAGAAAGACATGGATTTATTTCCTAAAACATAAATCTGACGCATTGGGTTGTTTTCAGCAGTTTAAATCACTTATGGAGAAGCATAGTGGTTATTAAATCAAGGTTATAAGAACTGATAGAGGAGGTGAATATGTATCAAGAGAGTTTCGGAAATTTTGTAAATATCATGGAATCTACAAGCAATTCACTACGTGGTATACGCCACAACAGAATGGTGTCACGGAGAGAAAGAATTGAACCATCATGGAAATGGCGCGTAGTATGTTAGCGGCCAAAAATTTGTCAAATGAGTATTGGGTTGAGACAGTAGCAACTACAGTATATATCATGAACAAATGTATGACAAAGAGTGTGAAGAACAAATTTCCTCAAGAAGCTTGGATAGGTATGAAGCATAATGTGGCGCACTTAAATTTTTTTGGTTGTGCAACATATGCACATGTTCCAATTGAGATAAGAAAGAAGCTAAATAACAAAGGAAAAAAATGTATATTTGTTGGGTATTCTGAAGATACAAAAACATACAATTTATATGATCCTATTGCAAGAAAAATCATAATCAGTCACGATGTTCAATTTGTGGAGAATGAAGAATGGGATGGAAGCATAGAAAAAATAGTCATAATTATTGATGTTATGGCGCATGATGACACAGAATAAGAAGTGGTTCAAACACAAAGTACAATTCAATGCGCATTTCCTTCTACACCAAGAACTGCGACACAAATTGCAACTCAAATTACTCCAGTAAGATCTGTAAGTGTGGGGTCTACACCTAGAGTGAAACAAATTCCAGCAAGCAGTCCAAGTAGTTCTACATCTCCAAATCCTACATTAGCAAGTTTGTTATGAAGGAAGACAATAAGTATGCTCCAAATCCTACATTAGCAAGTTTGTTATGAAGGAAGACAATAAGTATGCGCAACATCTATAATGTTGACACAACAAATTCATTTTTAGTTTTTTCTTTGTTTTCACAAATAGATGATCCATTAACTTTTGAAGAAGATGTCAAATATGATGTATGGGAATAAATCATGGATGAAGAAATTAAATGCATAGAGAAAAATCAGACATGGAAATTGGTAGATGTACCTAAAGACAAGGATGTGATAAGTGTCAAGTGGATTTATAAAACCAAGTAAGATGTAGAAGGAAATGTGTAGAAGCACAAGGCAAGGTTAGTCACAAGAGGTTTTACACAACAACCTGGAATTGATTTCAATGAAACATTTTCACCACATGTGTGCATGGACATGGTCATAATTGTGTTAGCTATTTTTGTGCAGAACAAATGGCTTGTTTACCAAATGGATGTAAATTCAGCATTATTGAATGTACATTTAGAAGAATAAGTGTATGTGGAACAACCACAAGACCATGAGATTCCAGGACAAAAAAACAAGGTATACACATTGAAGAAGGCATTGTATGGGTTAAAACAAGCTTCCAGAGCTTGGTACAATTGCATAGATTCCTATCTCATTCAAAATGGATTTCAAAGAAGTGAATGTGAGCCAAAGTTGTATATCAAATCAAATCAACAAGGTAATATGTTAATTGTTTTCTTATATGTAGACACATTGATACAAGGTATCATTTTATCAGAGAATTAGTGAATAACAAAAAAATTTGTTTAGAGTTTTGCAAGTCTAAAGAACAAGTCGCAAACATTTTCACAAAAGCTTTAGCAAGAGACGCAATTCAGAAACTGCGCAGTTGTCTAGGAGTCAACGCAGTTGTAAATATTTGACAGTTCATGTAAACTTCAATTTTTGATGTAAATTTTGTATTTTGTAAACTCACCTATTAATAATTAAGGTGGCATGTTGGAAATATTAATTACAATTAGTGAGCTTCACGCTTACGTAGGCTCTGTCTGTCATGGAAAACAAAGACATTTAGTTTGTCAGACATGTCAAGCAAGAGTGTTAGCAAAAGTTTATTTAATGAGCCAAACTTTATATTTCTTGAGATCTGTTAATCAGATGAGAGTCAGTCAATATTTATTGTCATCTTTAATGTTTAAGTCGGTTTTACTTCTACATGAAGTCTCGGTCTTTATCTTTATAAGTCTGAGCTTGTAAGTAGTTGATAGAGAAGAAATAATAGAACATAGAGAAGAGTCAATAGTTAGAAAGCAACAATAGTTGTCTGAGGAGTCAAAGAATTCGAAGAGCACAAGCTATGTTTGTAAGTTTGCAGAAGTCATTGGAGCTGAAGCCCAACATAGTTTTGTATTATGTATTAGCGTGCAACACCCAAGTTATTAATATCAAATATTTTGTGTGTTGACAAATCCATGTGTATGATTGAATCCTGTTATGTTTAAGATTTCATGTGTTAAGTATAGCACAGTGTTGATTTTGTGTCAAGAAATAGTTTATTAAGTGTTTTATCACAATGCACAATAAATTGTGCAGTCTGTGAATTGCGTGATAAGTTCTGAGAGTTCAGCATCAAAGTTTTGTAGTGCACAATATTTACAACTGCATTGTGCGGAGCTCGTCTGTGCATTGTAGATACAAGAATAGCACCTTGGGAGACACTCCCAATGATGTTTGCACACGCTTATGAAAATTAAGCATTCTTCAGGTGACCTACAAAAAAATGAGTTAATAATCTAGAAAATGAAGAAGAAGAAGAAGCCATGATTACCATATGATTTCCTACAAATTCTAAATGAGCAAATTGTAAATGGGAATAATTAAAGTGAACTGATATGTGGAAGGAGAGTATGGTATTGCCCATATGGTATTGTGCAATGTGTAACATGGAGGGTTGCAGGAAGAAACTTGTCAATTAGGTTTCACCACCTCTCAGGTTTTCTGCTCACTACACAGAATGTTTATTCACCAACAAAAAGATTTTAAAAATTATGTTGTGGTTTAAACGTTCTATGTCTTGGTTATTTTCAAGTAATATTATCCATTTAATTTTACTAGAAATTCGAAAAAAAATTTAATAAATTGTATTTAAGTAATTAATTATGTATATTATCAATACCACCTACCATTTTCCATTTTGGTTTAAAAAATACCACCTACCATTTTCCATTTTGGTTTAAAAAATCCATCTATAATAGATTTCCAATTCTCGTAATTGTTCACATTAAGACACTCATAACCATTTGACAAACCTTAAAATTTTATTCACACTATAATAATAAATGCCATTAAATATTCCTGATTTGTTCTCGGTCATATGTATCCATTGTTTTTCCTCATCCGATTATTTGTATTTTATTCATATATGTCACCCTATGACAATTATATTTAATTTAAATATCTTACTTCTTTTTCCACATAAAATTGCACTTATATTAATATTTAAATTTTACATTCGAGAACTCGAGATCAAACAGGGGAATATACAGCATAGACTAAAGCCAAATGGAGAAGAGAATTTGTGCATCATCAAAATACCTCCCAACAAAAACCAACCAAAAAAACCAGATTGCCTACAGGAGACTCATATCTAGACAGCAGTGATAAAAAAGAGATAGATAGTCGCAAGATAACTCAAGAAAAATTTACTAAAGCTTAAGTGACAAAGAAGGACCTAGGTGTCCATCGACCACCTGAGAGTAGAAAATGTTACCCTCATGGTAAGAACAAAGCATTTTTTGAGAGTGTATCCACCTGTTTATTGTACTCTCTAAAGACATGGGTGAACTAAAGAGTCATGAAGTCTTTCACCAGTGCTTTAACCCTCTCTTTCCAAAAATGTAAATTGAAGATATGAAGTTTCCCTCTCTGATTCAACCAATCAATAACGATTCTTGAGTCTCCGAAAAATTGAAGATTTTGAATATGTAATCGGGAGGCTAAAGTAAGAAGGGCCCAAACTCTCAAAAGGTCGTCTCTATTGTTAGTACATGTTGCATAGTTTAGAGTCCATCTCAATTTTGTATGCACATCAGTCGCAATAACACCATCAACACCACTCTTCATCCCACTATCCTGAGAAGCTCCATCAAACCACCCAATTGTTGTTCCCCCATCAAGCACTGGAGGAAGGCGAGATAAACTAACTGAAAGATTACTTGTCTGAGGAAAATCTAAGCTACCAAGAATATTCTGTAAAAACTAGATTTGAGGAGGTTTGACCAGAGTCAAAAAGTACCCTGTTGCACTCCAGCCAGATATTCCAACAAAAAATGGTTGGTAAATGAGGAAGAGAAGTACAGGAAATAGACCAGTCTAGAAACCTATCGTGTAGAGTGGCTCCCATCTAGCTAAATTTTAAGTTGAGAGAAAGAGTCATATGTAGCCAAGCCTGTTGAGTGAATCTATAGTGGATCATGATGTGTAATATCGACTCTGTCTCCTATGATCAAAGGCCACAAAAGCTTGGCCCAGATCATCCCGTACATTGTAGGTTGTCCCAGGTTAGGATCCTTTCTTCCATCAACAACCACGTAAGTTTTTTACCTTATTCCCCAGATCCCAAGACCAGAGTCTTCAATTCCACCATCTGTTGTTGTATAACTAGTTCCTACTAGCTAAGGACAAATATGCATTCTTTATAGAAATGATATTAGATTGGTCACCCCCAGTCCAAATAATAGAATCAGTTCTATCAGTCAGTACTATGCCTGAGGCCAATAAAGATCTGTAATAATGATCCCATTCCACAACCTCATTACCTGAGAACCCCAACACTTCACTAGATTTCCACTGAGCCAATACAACTCCTATCATGTCAATACCTCTAGCCTGATATAAATAATGTATACCTTCCTAATTTAGAGATGTAATCAGGGAGGTAAATAACCAAGATTCAGTATTAAGGCCTAGGATCATATCCTCACCAATGCAAATTGAATGTCTCGAACTAGGATTCCAGGCCAACCACTAGGTGATTACCTCCATTGACTTGACTAGGCTACACCAAAAGATTGAAACATTAAGAGACAACTTTGAAGTGGATCTCAACCAGGCCACAACAATGGTAGAAGAGAGGTACTTATCCAATAGCACTTTGTTCCAAAGGTCGTCTTTGGGCCAAATTTTGTCTTTCATCAAGCAGTGCCACAAAGTATTCACTGTTAGGGATTTTTTGAAAAAGGGTAAATTCTTAATTGCCCAACCACCTTGTGATTTTGGTTTGGAAATATACTCCCAGTTACAGAGATGGATCTGATCCTTTTCCCTACTCCCTGACCACAAAAAGTTGAACATCAACCATCTGATTCTAGTAAGCATCGAGGTCGGAATAATAGCTATCGTCAACCAATAGACTGGCAGACTTTCTAAAACAGACTTGACCAGAATAAACCTTCCTCCCAAAGAGAGCCAGCGGTGGCACTAGAGCTTGATCTGCTTCTCATACTTATGGATGAGCCAACGCCAATCTTCAACTCTATAATTTGTAGGTTTAAGAAAAAATCACAGGTACCTAAACCCTTCCGAGAGATCCACAAACTTAAAAGTAAAGAGAGAACTCAACAACGGTAACTCTACCTCTGATAAGCTAGAAAATTGGAAGGTAGACTTAAGAGGATTTAAAAGGAGTCCACAAGCTTGGAAAAAGGTAGACAGTAAGGCTTCAATGACCTTCCATTCACTTAAACTAGCTTTAGTCATAATGAGAACATCATCCACAAAGAAGAGATTGAGAATCTTCAGGGAGCGTGAAATCTTAATACCTGTAGTATCCCCATCTGTCTGGACCTTTTTTAGTAGAAGACAGAGACCTTCCATAACTAAAATAAATAGCAATGGCAATAAAAGGCAACCCTACTTGAGGCCACGCTTACTCTAGAAAAAAGGGGTAGGGCCACCATTCATCAACACAGAGAAAGTAGCATAAGTAACACAACACATAATCCAGTTTGTAAGTAACAAGCCAAATCCAGTATGAAAAATGAGCAATCTAAGAAATTCACAGTTAACACAGTTATAAGCATTCTTCCAATCAAGTTTGAGTATTAGAGCCTTCATCTTTTTCACTTTTATAATGTGGAGGCATTCTTGCGCAATACAAGAGGCATCTAGTATATGCCTACCTTTTAGGAAACCCAATTGTTCCCGTTGCTCTTATTTATCTCCATCAAGTAATATTAAGGCACCAATTAGATTATAATTTTTAAACTTTTTCTAAAGGAAATGAAAGGGTGTCTTCTTGGATCTCCTATCCAACGGTAAATCAATAAATATGAACCTATTTTTTTTTTTTTGGCTTTGGTTACATATTTCAATGATATAATGTAAAAGTTTTGAATTGATTGGAACTCACCATGTACACATATTTTCGTTAAAAGGGTTGGCCACTGCAAAAGGATCCTAAAACGGTGAACCCAAAATATTCCCAGATATACATCTCAAATTTCACTAAATCATTTTATATTTTATTAATATGAAACATATTTTAATGAAATGCTAACTCATTCCAATTCCACATCGTAAGTAGAGACTTCATGGGATAGATGTTTATGATTCCGATTCATTTAATAGATTTTAGATTTTCTCATATTGATTGATTTTGAGATTCACAAAACCTTTAGGATATGGAGGACATCTCAAAATCTTTTAGATGTGGTATAATTATATATAAAAACAGATATAGTAGAACTATATATAAAACAAAATAGTGATATATAAAACAAAATGGTAGGTGAAAAATAATTAACAAAATGTTCATATATAAAACAAAATGGCAGGTGAAAAATAATTTAGTTTCAAAGTCGATATTTCAAAATTAATAATGATGTTAAATATATTTTTTATTTAATAATAATAATAATAATTATAAAACAAAATAGTGATATTCCAAAATAATAATTATAATTATAAAACAAAATAATTATAATAATAATAATGATAATTATAAAACAAAACAATTATAATTATAATAATATTCCAAAACAGATATAGTAGAACTATATATAAAGCAAAATAGTGATATATAAAACAAAATGGTAGGTGGAAAATAATTAACAAAATGGTCATATATAAAACAAAATGGCTAGTGAAAAATAATTTAGTTTCAAAGTTGATATTCCAAAATTAATAATGATGTTAAATATAATTTTTATTTAATAATAATAATAATTATAAAACAAAATAGTGATATTCCAAAATAATAATTATAATTATAAAACAAAACAATAATAATAATAATGATAATTATAAAACAAATTAATTATAATTATAATAATATTCCAAAACAGATATAGTAGAACTATATATAAAACAAAATAGTGATATATAAAACAAAATGGTAGGTGGAAAATAATTTAGTGGAATAGATGTTTATGATTCCGATTCATTTAATAGATGTTTATGATTCCGATTCATTTAATAGAGACTTCATTGGAATAGATGTTTATGATTCCAATTCTACATTGTAAGTAGAGACTTCATTGGAATAGATGTTTATGATTCCAATTCTACATTGTAAGTAGAGACTTCATCGGAATAGATGTTTATGATTCCGATTCATTTAATAGATTTTAGATTTTCTCATATTGATTGATTTTGAGATTCACAAAACCTTTAGGATATGGAGGACATCTCAAAATCTTTGAGATATGGAGCACATGTCCCTAGGAATTTCTTAGCTAGGAACTCAAGGGAACCTGCTCCTAGGAAAATTACCAGCAAACAAAAACAAACACTTATTGTTTTAGTGAAACTCAATCAGGAGTTCACTCTTCATACCTAACAACCAGGTTCTTCATTTTCCAGCTCCAAATACGCTCCAATACACTCCATTTTTTTCTATAATTCTCCCTCCATGGTTGCACCATCTCCCAACTCTCTTTGTTCCTCTCTCTACTTTCTCCTCATGCACTTGACTAACTAAAAACTATCGTCATAACCCATGCGAATTTCTCTTCGTTGGGTTATTTTCTTGACTCGCACACTTCCCCAAGTTGATTGTACTCAACCTCCATGTGTCCAATAACTTTGGGATGTGACTACTCACACCCACCCACTTACAACTATTCAATGATTATCTTTGGAAACACTCAATCAAAATTTAGGAGATTCATACACCAATAGCAAATTTAGGAAAATGGGTTGAATTAATATACATGGGTAATTCCACCTTGGACCCCTCTTGGCCATTATCCTAGACACTCCACTTTCTTGTGTATTAATTCATCCCCCATCTCTTGTCCATGTCCCCTTAGCAAATGAAATCGCATTTTTATTATTAAAACATAGAAATAAAACTCGCATATTACATTTCTTGGTTGTAGCCACATATTGTATATACATTAAGCATTAATTAAACTAGGGATTATAGTGGGGATGTTACAATAGGTGGTTTCCAGGACAGGTCGACTCAAGGTTAGTTGGATGGTCGACTGGTATCTGACTGGATGTTGATAGGGTAACTGACTAGAGATTGACTAGATGGTTGATTGGTATCTGATAGGGTAGTTGATTGGTATTTGATTGGTGGTTGAAACTTGCAACAAGATCCCTAGATTCACTACATCACAACCAATTGTATTAATGGATCTACGCAATTGTTTTGGGAACCATGAATTAGGTTTTTACATGTTGTAGAAACATATAAATATGGAATTATGTATTATTGTCTAAAGTTAACTTGTGCCTTGAGTCGTGAGTCTGTAATGGTCATGAATATGTAATTCAATGGTTGTGTATTTTTTCTTGTGTTAAAGCAAGGGAGTAGGTTGATGAATTGTGTCTTAGGTGTGGACTAAGGTTAATCACGGGACTCTCTATTCAATGAATGAATCAGATAACGAAGGAGTAGGAGTCACTCACGCATTGTTGGTTTTCCTAATTAAGAGTTCCTAGGATAAATATATGTGTACTATGTGTGATTTCTATTGTTTACTTTCTATTTTTTTCTCTCCTTGTTGGTTTAGTTTTTCTAAATATCCTTGCATAGTAGGACACCACCATTGTTGTGGTTGAGATCACTAATTGAAGGTTGTAGTAATATCCTTTCTCAAAGGGGGGTGACACTACCATCATGGTTTTAATCACCAGTTGAAGGCAATAGTAATACCCCTACATGCCATAATTTCATGGGATTTGAAGGTGTTACAAGTCTAATAGCCTATCCACCATGCCTAGACTGAATTTTTGTAAGTGTTATGAGGAATAAATCTCTATGGTTTGGGGTAGGACCACAATAGATGGAATGACACCAAGAAATCAACTCAAATATCAAATATGCTAGATAAATGAAAAGGCCAACAAAAGAAAGGCTAGAACCCTACCTCTTACGGGCGTTCGTAGGAGACCACCATTGAGCTCACAATCCATTGTTTGATACCTACAACTTGTCCTCAACATCACAGATACACAAGCATATGAAAAATGCATGAAATGTTAACATATAAACTAGCATAATCCATTAACATGTATAGAAAATTTAGCCATGGAAAATAATATAAACATTTGCAACATATAATTGGACGAGAAAAGAGTATTTCTATTAATAGAATCATCAGGAGTACATAGGTGAAAACCTCATGTATCAGTAACTCATTGAAACTAAGAAAATTTCCCTCCACCTAGGAATTAACCTCTTAAATCATCTATAAGGAAATCTCACAAGTTCTAGGAGTAATTGGTTTCCTCCTTCACAATATAGGGAGGGCTTGGGGGATGAACATAAGGAGAGTTCATACTTAAGGGACTATTGGATTGTTGACCAAAATTTGGCCATCTATATTTTCCCGCTCTTGGATTCATAAAATCCTTGATATCAAAGGAAGACATTTTTTGAAATTTTATGAATTCGTTCTACAACCCTCAGTCTTAGCTTCGTTGTGCACTTTTCGGATCATAAATATGTTTCTATATGCCTAAGTTATTCAAGATCTTGTATAAAGGTCCGACGAAAAAATTATGAAGAAGTTTTCTAAGTATCATGTTCTCCTCTCCATTTTCAAATTATGACTAAGTACTCTCATCACTTATTTCTCTCACCTTACATCTCCACACTTAACCATTTTTCTCTTTTCCACTCTATTCATACTACTCTCATACTTAACCATTTTCCAATTTTCCCCTCTCCCCTCTTCTCCTTTCCATACTTAGTCAATTTATCACATTCACGGACTCACAGACTCATACTGTTGTGTTTTCTCATTTTCACGAGCCCATCCAAGAAGTATCATTGCTTAGTCATATTTCATTTTTCGCAGGTTGGCGGGTTGGTGGGTTGGAGGACCTTCATATCCATCCACTTGCTCATGTCATAAGTCTGCTACTACACTTAGCCACTTTTCAATTACGTGGGTTCGTAGGTTCAAGACCTCATCCTCCAAGTTCTGTGACCTTCACTTTGCACCCCAAGTTCCATGATATACATTTCGACCATCATCCTTATCGCGGGTGTCAAGCTCTAAAGTATTTCATTCCTCTTGCATGTGAATCTGATCAACCATTCCTCTACACTTAGTATATTTTTTATCATCTATACAACTGTGGGTTCACAGGTTCTTGGGTTGGCGGGTTCATGAAAAGTTTTATATGTAAATTCTCTCTTGTCCTTCCGCGTAGCCTACAAACTACCCCCTTGACTTACGCTACCCACAATTTTCCCTCCTCCCCTCTCATCCCATCTCCCATAATTAGCCAAATTCTCAAAGCTATTCCAAGGCATGAAAACTAGTGAATAAGAATATGACACATGGCAATGAATGAGGTCATGACACATGACAACTCAACATTGGAGACACGTGGAAACATACAACTTGCGACATATGTTGGCATATTATTGGTTTCCATCACATGGGATATGACTTGAAAATGAATCAGTGAGGACTCATTGCTAACTAGGCATGAGGTGGACGATTATGAGATTCCAAAAAATTATTATTTTATTCAATAATTTTTCAAGGGCCGAATCCTCCAATCTCCATAATTTCCTCCCTTCTCGTGTTTATTTCTAAGAGTATCAAACACTTAGTATTATATATCATGAAGAATATAATATCTCAATGCATGTGGGATAGAATTTTAAACAAAAAAATTGAATTTTATGAAGGGAAGCATGAAATTCATCCAAGGGCCCACATTTGCCCATCAATTTTGATTGACAATGGTTGAGCGTTGATCTTGCGTAGGCCATAACTTGAGCTCCGGGTGTCAGAATAGCGCAAAAATTATATCGTTGGAAACACATTTCAACGTAGAATATGGTGGTATAGGTTTCAAGTGATGAAAGTTGATACATTTTTCTCAGAAATTAAAATATCATTTAGCTGCATTTTTAATGGGCCTACGTGACAACTCAAATTCATGAGCTCATATCTTGAGATCCGGGATACAGGTTTGTGCAACATTTGTATATTTGGAAAGATAATAAGATGAAGATAAAATAAGGATTGATTTCCATGTATAAAATTTGATTATCATTCCCAGAAAATTAAAATACAATCCTCCTATTTTAAATGGGAAATTAATTAAATTGTGAAAATAAAAGTTTATTTAAAATTTTTTATTAAAAAGGGAAAGGGAACCATTTTAGATATGTATATATTGATGATATAATTTAATTAATGAGGAAATAATTATATGTAATGTTTCAAGAAGAAACTTGTATGGGAATTTAAAGAGAGGAAGAAAACCCTAACTACTCAAGTAGTTATAAAATCTCTTCTTAAAAAGAGAAGAGAGGCTTCATCAAATGTTGGAATAATAAGTATCATGAGAGGGGCAGGGCAAAAGATCAGAGGAAGAATAATTTACAACCATGGATACACAAACAAGCTTATGATAAAAAGAAAGAAATATTCATCTTCTCCATTCTTTCTATTCTTCTACACCACTTCTCATAGCTTTATCCTTGAATCTCAAAGTTGGGCAGAAGGCCGAGTTGTTGAGTGTTGTTCTTGCATTCTTCTACATAATTTGCTTGTATGATGATGGAGTATTTTCAGCCACATACATGGCTGTCAATTTTTTTGTAATGAAGAACATTTCTCATGAATAAAATCCACAAAGAATTGCTTCGAGGTTGATCTTGACTGTATCTTGTAACTTTGAGTTTTAAGTATGAGATATTTGAGGTTGACCTATAAAATTATATTTTATTACTAATTGTAGTAATCTATTAAATTTCTTTGAGATGATCAAATCAGTCTCTCCTTTTTCTCATGAAGAAGATACATATGCGTTTATATAATATTAATAATATTGTGTGTGACGTTGATCACAATTTAATTCTTATGTTGAATCCCTCCTTCAATATTTTCATATTGTAAAAAGACTTTTGTTGCACATAAAGATCATATTGGGTTATTGAAGAACCATTTTTATATAAATCCAAGCAATAAATATTTGGGATTTTCTTCCTATCACTCTCCCTAATCCAAGATATATATTTTAGACAAAGAGGAGAACCACCTCTCTAAAAACAAAGGGGGACTAATGTCCTCATGAG
>CBVK0100639102.1:0-28176 GCA_900067695.1 Picea abies
TGAATTTTTTACCCACATAGTGCATTTTGGACCAAACTGCCCACGATCTTCAAGTGTCGATTGTGGGAGCTACTATCAACGGAATTGACAACCATCTGGACCAAGTAAGTTTTCTTTCCCTCCTCTTCATTTCTAGTGGTTTACAATTTCAAATTAGTCTTCATTTCTTCAATTTAAGGGGGGGAAACTTATGAATTAGGGTGTACACAGGTTGTAGTTCATTGGGTCGCGTATATGGAGACATGTACATGGGTAAGGAAAATCATGACCATGTATATCTAGCCCTACACATGATTGTTAACATTACAACTCGCGTACAATTCTGCAACTTAGTTTTTTAAAGAGTTTGACTCTAAAAATGGCATTCCTTTTGCAGGATGGTACTTGAATGGCGAGAGAGAGAGAATGAGGAAGTAGATGCAATAGTGGAGAGAGATACAGGGGCCCAACTTGCTCTAAAAATATATGGGCTTTACAAGTTTTGGGCTCTGAAAGGAATGAGGGCTCAAGTGAGATTACTTCAAATGCTAGTAAAATTTTGGGATCCATACATAGAGGCCTTCAATCTCTATGGGAAACCATTGAGGATTGAAGTAGATGACAATGCTCGACTTTGATGGATTATGTCATATTTCAGCTAAGGCTTGGGTACAAAAGAGGATGCCTACCTTCAATTGAACCCCATGGAAGAGGAGAATGCCATCAAGTTTGCAACATTACACTTGAAAGGTAAAGCGCATGATTGGTGGTTTCATGGGATGACCACTATGGGTCATGAACATGTCACTTTAGACATTGACTTCAGCCAGAGACTCATTGACAGATTTTACAAGGAGGATCCAAAACATTATTTCAAAGAGCTCACCCAGATTAGAAAAGTTGGGTCAACAGAAGAATTCATTGAGGAGTTTCAGAGAGTAGCAGTTATGGCTCCAGATATGTCAGAATCCTGGTTATTGATGATGTACATAGAAGGTTTTACCAAGACTTTGTGTGGATTGGTTAAGGCTTTCAAGCCTATAACTTTATAGGTTTCTATTGAGCACACCAAATATTTGGTAGGGGCATCCTACAAAAAAATGGTCACACCTAGAACCCTAATCATTCCAAGAGGGTGAGAAACCAGACAGTTTGACAAGGGGAAAGGGAAGATAAATGAATCTACAAGAAGGGAATTAAGAAGGAAGCAACTATGCTTTACTTGTAAAGAGCCATGGCATCCAGGTGACAGATGTATGGGTAAGTGGAGCCATGGTCACAGATGTATGGGTAAGTGGAACCATGATAGTGAAGATGAGATTGATGAGGAGGAAAGTGGAGCCATTCATAACATAGAGATGAATCAGGAGGAGGAAGAATAGGTCTCACATGCGCGGGGAGAAGAGAGACCCACGCACCATGTTGCAAGGATTAAGAAGGCTACCATTGCATCCATTAGTGGAGTGCCTAAGTTTAATACCTTACATACCAAGGGAGTTGTGCAGGGATAGCAAGAAACAATACTAGTTAATGGAGGAGCTTCTCATAATTTCATTGACATTGCTATGGTAAAAAGGAAACACATTCCCACCATGAAATTTGAGGTGTTTTTGGTTGAGGTAGAAAGATGACGCACTATAGCTTGTGACAAGTATATTCCACAAATGAGCTTGACCTTGGGTAGGTACACTTTGACACATGATTTCTATGTAGTGGATATACCAGATACAAACATCATATTGGGTGTGCAGTGGCTTAGCACATTGGGACCAATCACCACTAACTACAAAACCATGGAGTTGTCTTTCAACATGGAAAATGGAATAAGGATCACACTTAAGGGGATGACAAGAGAAGCACCTAGAGTGGTAAAATCTAAACAAATGCATGCAATATTTAGGTGAGAGGAGGTGGCCTACGCAATAGAATTTTTTGTTATGGAGAAGAGTCATGAAGGGCACAAGCAATATCCTCCAAACATATAAAAAATAATTCACAAGCATAAGAAGGTGTTTGAATCGATTCCTCTAGAGAAACCACCAGATAGAGGGTTTGAACACATCATAGAATTGGAAGAAGGGGCCAAGTCAGTCATCACTACACCACACAGGAACCCCAAGAAGAATAAGGATGAAATTGAGAGTGACATTAAAGAACTATTAGCCATGGGGCATATTAGATTGAGTTCAATTCCCTTTGCATCATTAGTAGTGTTGGTAAAGAAGAAAGATGGAACTATGTGCATGTGTATTGACTACAGAACCTTGAATAAGAAAACCATAAAAAATAAGTATCCCATTCCCAGGATAGATGAGATATTGAATGAGCTACATGACGCAGTGTACTTCACCAAAATTGACTTGTGCTCTAGATACCATCAAATCAGGATGAGGGAATAGGACATATAGAAGACAACTTTCATATGCCATTATGTGCATTATGAGTTCCTTTTCATTCCTTTTGGATTGACCAATGCACCAGCTACCTTCCAATCCTGCATGAACCATGTGTTTAACAAACGATTGAGGAAGTTCTTGCTAGTCTTCTTTGATGACTTGTTGATTTACAGTAGGACATGGTATGATCACCTCAAACATGTGGATGAAGTCTTGAGCATCATGGAAAAATAGTCACTATATGCCAAAGAATCAAAATGTGAAATTGGGATGGCTGAGGTTCTCTATTTGGAGCACATTATTGGAGTAAAAGGGGTACAAGTTCACCAAGAAAAAATCCAAGCAATCATTGATTCACCCACACCCAAAACACTTACAAATCTCAAGGGATTTCTTGGTATTTGTAGTTATTACAGGAGGTTTGTTAAGGGATTATCCCAATTATGCACACCTTTAACTGATTTGACCAAGAAGGGTGAATTTAAGTGGATTGATGAGGCATAGTTGACATTTGATAAAATGAAGAAGGTGATGAGCACTTGTCATGTATTGTCCCTGCCATATTTTTCTCAGCCATTCATTATGGAGTGTGACACATCAGGTGTAGGTATTGGAGTTGTTCTCGTGCAAAATAGGCATCCCATTGCATATGAGAGTCAAAAAATAAGAGGGCCTAAGTTTTTGTACACCATTTATGATAAGTAAATGTTAGCCATAATGCATGCATTGGCCAAGTTCATGCAATATCTGGTGGGAGAGAAATTTGTGGTCATGACCGATCACAACAACCTCAAGTATTTTCTAGAGAAGAAGGACCTTAATAAGAGACAAAAAAAGTGGGTGAGTAAGATTCAGGCTTATAACTTTGACATAGAATATTTCAAGGGAAAAAAATGGTGTAGAAGATGCCTTGTCTAGGAGACCCTCAGCCTACTCCATGTCATAGATATCAATTGATTGGAAGTCTCATTTATTAGTAGAGTACTCCAAAACTAAATTTTTGTGTGAGTTGATGGATGGATAGTTACAATATGACAGGTACAGGATTGTAGATGACATCATATATTATAAGGGGAGAATCTATTTGGTTCCTGAATCCTTGTTAGAGAAAAGGGTGCTTCAGAGATTTCATGATTCATCATTAGTAGGGCATCAAGGATTCCTTAAATCATATATAAAAACAAGAGAAAGTTTTTCTTGGAAAGGTCTTAAGGGAGATGTCATGTGCCACATCATGGAGTGTATCACTTGCCAACAAAACAAAGATGAGCACACTCATCCAACAGGTCTATTGCAACCTCTTCCCATTCCAAAGCATAAGTGGGAAAGTGTATCTATGGATTTCATTACAGGGCTACCCAAGGTACAGGGTAAGGATTGCATATTTGTGGCAGTAGATTGTTTGACCAAGTTTTCTCACGTTTTCACCATCTCCATGGACTTTAGAACATCTCAAGTGGCAGATTTGTTTTTCAGACAAGTTTTCAGATTGCATGGGTTACCCAAAATGATTATCAGTGACAAGGATAGTAGATTTATGAGCATCTTTTGGCAGGAGCTATTTTGGCTTGTGGGTATAGAATTAACCCCCAGCACTACCTACCATTCACAAACAAATGGTCAAATTGAGATAGTAAACAAGTGGGTGAAAGGATACCTCTGAAACTATGTGATAGGGCAATAGAAAGAGTGGGTCAAGTGGATATATTTGGGTGAATACTACTACAACACCACTTACCACATGTCTATTGGTATGTCTCGTTTAAAAGCTTTATATAGTTATGATCCCCTCACTTCTGTTGAGATTGTGTTTGGAGATAGCAGATCTCTTATGGATAAGGAGTGGATACAGGAAATCCAAGACATTCTTAAAGAACTCAAAGATCATTTACAAAGGGATCAAAACCAACAGAAGTTATATGCAGACATGCACAGAGTGGAGCGTACTTTTGAGGTAGGGAATTTCTTATATTTGAGGCTGCAACCATTCATACAGGAATCCATTTAAAACAATGACACCAAGAAGATAAAACCACACTTCTATGGCCCTTACAGGGTGAAAAGGGATGTTGGGGAAGTTTCATATGAATTAAAGCTACCACAAGGAAGCAAAATCCATAATTTCTTCCAAGTATCATGCCTAAAAAGGGTGTTGGGAAGCATGTTTTCGCTAACGAAGAGCTATATCAAGTAGATGAAGAAGGACACATGATTTTAATTCCAGAGGAGGTTTTGGAGGTAAGGGAAAAACAAATAAGGAACAAGGATATCAAGAAATACTTAATCAAATGGAAAAAATTTCCTATAGAGGATGCCACTTAGGAGAGTGAACAGGTTCTATAGCAGACCAATCCAGGATTGCTTGTGGGAAAGCAATTTTAAGACGGGGAGACTGTAATGTCCCCCTCTTCTTGACAAGGATATTGAAAGACTTAGTATTCTAGTCACCCCTCTAGACTATAGTCTCATAGGAAAAAGGGGGATAAGAGGCGCAAAAGTGGTTACTAAGGAGTAAAAGGTTATATTATTAAAGTGACTTTATTAAAAAGTGTTGAAAATTCAACAAGAAACATGTGTCTAATTTACTTTTCCCTTAAATAAATTGGACAATAAATATTAATCTATTATTTCATTCATAACTGAGTGAGTTGGAGTTGTGACAAAATTATAAGTGTAGTTAAGTGAGTTAAGATCAGTTGTACTAGTTGTAACTAAACTTGCACTAGTGAGAGTTCAGTAAATCAGTGAACTCACATGCAACTGAAGATTCGACATGGTTAACTACATGCATGTCAGATCCATTGGAGACCCAGTTGAGATAACAGGTGAAAGGGACAGTTTGGCTATCAGTTTTGATTTGATCACACATGCAGTGGATATGCTTATGAGCATGTGCAAACTAGGCAATTTAAATTGCAAGAATTCTAATTTGCAGAGATGGTGTAGAGGAGGCAGGTTGTCTGGACACAGAGAATTGGCACATGTATTTGTTGATTTGTGTATGACAGTGTGAGACAATTGTATTGTACTGAGAGCTCTTGGATTAGAGTTTTGTATGATATTGTTTCATGATTCATGATATACATAATATATGATAGTGGGGTTTTTAGCTTTACGCTTTCCCGGAAAAACTTATGTGTTATGTGTTCTTGATATTTCACTTTGTGATCGTGGTTTAATTTTCCGCAATAATAATAGTAGAAGTGATTCTATATTTAACAGTGGTGTATAATTGTTAGATCAGGATAATTGCAGGAAATACTTAATTTGTATTGAAATTTCTACATGGTATCATAGCCACAGAGGCCACGGAGCCATGGAAAGTGAGGTACAGAAATAATAGTATTTTTGCAGGTCCCGTCTCTAGCAAGGTGCAAACCTTAGTACTGAAAACTACGCACATTTCTAGGAGAAGAAATTCTCGCACCCTACTCAAAGGAGAGGTGAGAACTTCATTGATATTCGCGTAGGCTTCTTAAGGGAGAAGTGTGAACTTCCCTCACCCCACAGTGAAGTACAATGCAAACTTCCCCAGAAGGTTCGCAGGCTATACACTAGTAGGGTGAAAACTTGCTCAGAGAGTTCACAGGCTAGACACTGGTAGGGTGCGAACTTCCCTCAGGCTTCTCTCAGGTGGGGTGCGAACCTCCCAAGGTAAGATAAGTTGTAGCAGTTGAGTTTTGTGGTTGGATAACATTCGAATTTGCATGATTTTCTTGGTGCGACAGTTGATTCAAGATCGAAATGTCTTTCAATGGATTGAGGTTGGAGTATGCACTCGAGGGCAGCTCAACCTACATTGCTTGGAAGGACAGGATGGAAGCAATACTCGAAGACAATGGCTTGAAGGATTACATTGACAAAGATGTTCCTAAGTCGAATGCAACAGACACTACAAATCTTGATGCATAGCAAAAGAAAGTGGTAAAGGCGAGGAGGATTCTGTTGGAGGGAGTACGAGACCACATTGTCTAAAGTCTCCATGGGAAAACCACACCACATGCAATGTGGAAGGTTTTGATGGATCTATTCCAAAACAGTAGTGACCATAGGAAATTGGCACTCAAAAATAAACTCAGGAAGATCAAGATGGAGAAGGGTGACAGCATTCCAAAATACCTCACAAAGCTTGTCCAATGTTGGGATGAGCTTGGAAGTGTGGGAATAAATGTCACTGCTGATGATTTGGTGAGCTTGGCTCTCCTAGGACTTCCCAAGAGTTGGCACAGTTATCAAGACCCTTTCAATGGAAGGGAAAAATTGTCGGATTGGGAATGACTATGGTCGGATCTAGTGCAAGAGGAGTTCAGGCAGAACACTAGAGATGGATCTTCATCAAAGAGTGATGATGAAGAGGATTTTACTTTGACTGCCAAGGCAAGGAAAGGGAAAGGGAAGAAATTCCATTCAAAATCCAAGTCTAAAGTCAAGAAGATAGATTTCTCCAAAGTGAAGTGTTTTCACTGTCACGAACATGGGCATCTCGCTACCAACTGTCTGCGGAAGAGGAAGAACAAGACGATTGTTGGAGCTGCAACTGGCGAGGCTCTTGTCTTGCAATTTGAACTTTACTTCACTTTGATCGCATGCATGGTTTTAAGTGCATCGAGATCGGTGTGGTATTTGGATAGTGGCGCTTCCTTCCACATGACGGGAGATAAAGAGTCTTTCATTGACTTGGAGGAGAAAGATCTCAGAATGCATATAGAGATGGGTGATGATGGAAGATAGAGTGCAACTGGTATTGGTACCATTACCTTTCAGAGGGAGTCAGGTAAACCATTTCAATTGAAAAATGTTATGCCTGTTCCAGGTCTGAAGAAAAACTTGGTCTTAGTTGCAATGTTGGAGGACAAAGGCTATGATGTTGTTTTTAGCAGTGGAAAAGCCTACCTGCGACATAAAGCATCGGGTCAAGTCAAGAATATAGGGATTTGAGTTAAGAATCTCTACATGTTGGAGGTAGATGGCTATAGTGCCATGATAGGCAAGGCAGAAAAAGTGGTGAGCCGGGATGAGGGAAAATTATGGCACAGGAGATTGGGCCATCTTCATCATGGAGCCTTGAAGATCATGCGACAAATATCTATTGGAATTCCAAGGGGAACACTTGCTCAGTTAGATCAGTGCAAGGGGTGCACCTTGGGGAAGTATGTAAAGTCCACCTTTCATGAAAAGGAGAACTGTGCTTCGATAATCCTGGAGAGAATTTACATAGATGTGTGTGGACCATTCTCAGTTGCTTCAATAGAAAAACATAGGTATTATGTTATTTTTGTTGATGACTTTTCTTGTAAATGCTGGATATTCTTCATGCAGAAGAAGGATCAAACATTCTCAAAGTTCTGTGAGTTTAAAGCATTGGTGGTGAAAGAGTCGGGGAAGCAAGTGAAGGCTCTAAGGAGCGATAATGGTGGAGGAAAGAGTCGGGGAAGCAAGTGAAGGCTCTAAGGAGCGATAATGGTGGAGAATACATCTCTAACGAATTCAATGACTTATGCAGCAGAGAAGAAATTCAAAGAGAACTCATAGCACCTCATAACCCACAACAAAATGGGGTCGTGGAGAGAAAGAACAGAACAATCGTGGGTGCAACACAAGCGATGTTGCATGATCAATGCCTACCGATGCATTTGTGGGTAGAAGCATGCAATACTGCGGTTTATGTGCAGAACCGTTATCCTCATAGAGTACTTGGCATGAGTACACCTGAAGAAGCTTTTACTGGTAAGAAACCCGACGTTTCTCATTTTAAAATTTTTGGCTCATCTGTTTATGTGCATGTGACCAAGGATGCTAGGAAGAAGCTAGAACCAACTACTGAAGTTGGGATATTTGTGGGGTACATAGAAACACCCCATAATTATTGCCTGTATTTGCTGAACAATAATATGACTATTATGCGACAGGATATAAAATTCGATGAGGGGAAAACCATGCGGTTGTCGCTTGAGAGGGAGCTAGACTTGCATGCAGAAGAGGAACTGCTGGCTCCCAAAGATGAGTCTCAAGATGTGGATCAGCCACTTGAGGAGGTTCATGAAGTGGAGGAAACCACTCAAGCAGAGCCGTCCATCAGAAATGGCAGAAAGTGCACCACGAAAGTTGACAGATTGAGACTAGATGCTGCACAAAATGTAGGAGCCCCTATTTCATAGCGCAGATAGAGACAGTCTCCTGATCAATTTTCTAGATACATGGCTCTCATGAGAAAATGTATTGTGACTTAACCATCTTCCTTTTAGGAAGCAGTGCAGGACCCCACTTGGGTTGATGCTATGGTAGAGGAGTATGCTTCCATTGTCAAAAACAGTGCATGGGAAATTTTCCCAAGACCGATTGACAAATCAGTGGTAGGTTCGAGATGGATCTACAAGGTAAAGCAAGTTTCTGATGAGAGTGTTGAGAAATACAAGGCCAGGTTTGTGGCCCAGGGCTTCTCACAGATTGAGGGTATAGATTATGATGAGACCTTTGCACCTGTCGCAAGGTACTCTTCCATAAGATCCATCCTTGCACTCTTAGCACAGATGGGCTAGCGCATTCATCGGATGGATGTAAAAACTGCATTCCTCAACGAGATCATTGAGGAAGCAGTGTACATTAAACAACTAGAAGGTTTTGAGACCTTTGACAAAGATTCACATGTGTGCAGACTCAAGAGAGCACTGTATGGGTTGAAGCAAGCACCCCGTGCTTGGTACACTTAGATAGACAACTATTTCACTGGATTGGGCTTCACCAAAAGTAAAGTGGATGCAAACCTATACCAAATTGTGGTGGACGGTAAGATTTCATCATTGTGCTGTAAGTTGATGATTTAATACTGACTAGTGATGAGCAACTAATACACTCATCCAAGGAGGACCTTGAAAAGGAGTTCGAGATCAAGGATTTGGGCCTTCTTCATTATTTCCTTGGATTGGAAATATGGCAGTGAGATGGTGAACTTTTTGTGTCTCAAGGAAAGTATGCAAGGGAGATACTGGGTAAGTTTCACATGGAGGGCTGCAAAGTCATGGATACTCCTCTTCCAGGAAATTGGAGGGAAGAGGATGCTACTTCTGGAGAAGTAGTGGATGCTACTGTCTATCGACAATTTGTGGGTTCGCTAATGCATTTGGTGAACATGATACCAGACATTTTCTACGTGGTTAACTAGCTAAGTCAAGCGATGGTTAAGCTTACCAAACTCTTTTGGAAGGCAGGTAAGCATGTCTTGAGATATCTGAAGGGCACATCTGAGTATGGATTATGGTACAGACAGACAGATGAGGTGAATTTGCATGGCTTCATGGATGAAAATTGGGCAGGCAGCCCAATAGACAGAAAGAGCACATCAAGGGGGATATTTAGTATCGTATCTACAGTTGTTTCTTGGTACAATAGGAAACAAAGACCTATGGCACTTAGTTCAGTGGAAGCAGAATACATGGCAGCAAGTCAAGCTGCATCTGAGGCTATCTAGATGAGGAAGATCTTGGTTGGTTTGTTTGGTTCTCATTTAGATCCGACAGTGATTTATTGTGATAATCAGAGTTGCATTAAACTCTCGATTAATCCTGTGTTTCATGACAGATCTAAGAATATAGATATCCGGTATCATCATCTCAGATATTGTGTGCAGTTGAAGATCATGTTGCTTCAATACATTCCTACGAAAGATCAGGATGCAGACATTCTGACGAAGGCACTCACCAGGAGAAAATTCGAATATCATAGAGACAGGATTGGGGTGAAGGATAATCCCTTTCTTGTTGAGAGGGAGTGTTGAAAAGTCAAAAAGAAACATGTGTCTAATTTACTTTTCCCTTAAATAAATTAGACAATAAATATTAATCTATTATTTCATTCATAACCGAGTGAGTTGGATTTGTAACAGAATTATAAGTGTAGTTAAGTGAGTTAAGATTAGTTGTACTAGTTGTAACTAAACTTGCACTAGTGAGAGTTCAGTAAATCAATGAACTCACATGCAACTGAAGATTCACCATGGTTAACTACATGCATGTCAGATCCAGTGGAGACCCAGTTGAGATAACAGGTGCAAGGGACAGTTTGGCTATCATTTGTGATTTGATCACACATGCAGTGGATATGCTTATGAGCATGTGCAGACTAGGCAATTGTAATTCAGCGTGAGAATTCTAATTGCAAGGATTTGTGCAAAGGAGGCAAGCTGTCTGGACACAGGAATTGGCACATGTATTTTCTGATTTGTGTATGACAGTGTGAGACGATTGTATTGTACTGAGAGCTCTTGGATTAGAGTTTTGTATGAGATTGTTTCATGATTCATGATATACATAATATATGATAGTGGGTTTTTTAGCTTTATGCTTTCCCTGTAAAAACTTCTGTGTTATGTGTTCTTGATATTTCACTTTGTGATTGTGGTTGTGATCGTGGTTTAATTTTCCCAAGAATAATAGTAGAAGTGATTATGTATTTAATAATGGATATAATTGTTAGATCAGGAGAATTGTAGGAAATACTTAATTTGTATTGAAATTTCTACAAATATTAAGGGAAATGTATTTGGTGGGGAAAATATTAGGGGAAATGTAAATATATATGAGGGTGGGGGTGGGGAAAATATTTGGGGAAATGTATTTGGTGGGGAAAATATTAGGGGAAATGTAAATACATTTCCCCTAGTATTTTCCCCACCCTATATGAGGGTGGGGGTGGGGAAAATATTAGAGGAAATGTAATCTATAGGGTGGTGGTGGGGAAAATATTAGGGGAAATGTATTTAGATTAGGAGAGATATTATATTGTATTTTTACTGACAAAATTGGGATTGGAAAACTTTTCGGTTTGAGAGTTCTTTGTCTCCTTCCTTGTCTTAGATAATGAGACAAATTTAAAATGGTTATGTTAGAAATAATAATCTAGATTCTTTTATTTATTATTGTTAATTGATATTCCTTTTGTCATGGTTATGGATGAATATTCATTTTTCTATAACCCTTATTGGCTATAAATGCCAACAAATTGCACTAGCTAAGAACAACATGATTTCTCCTTCCTCGAACCAAGTGACAATAATAACGGGTTAAGGGGTTCATTTGAAAGAACTTGTTGTCATAATTTACAACAAAATATAAGAACTTGTTGTCATAATTTTTGTGTATCTTTTTCAAATCGGTGTTCAATATGATGCAATATTTTATGGTAGAAATAAAACTAAAAAAATATTGGATTATTGCCAATTGAAGCACAAGAGGACATATATTTGTGAATAAAGGGTATGTTTGAGGGACAATAATTTTATTCATAATTCCTTTCAAATAGAATGTAAGAAGAAATAGTAATCTATTAGAGGAACTGCCTCATTGAATCTCGAGTCAGTATCTAGGCAAACAAGGAATAGAGAGGACACAACTTATTTCTTCTAATTCAACCCGAAGGAAGTTTACATTCCTTTGAAATGCTAAATCTAATGGTGCACTTGAAAAAATTGTAATGTGACATAAATTCAGTTGAATAATTTTGATATTTAAACAAGTGCTGCATGGTAGCGTAGTCCTTGCTAGGTTGGAATGGGAATAAATGCGATCGAGTAAAAACACATGGGAATCAAGTTGAAGTATATGTGGTATCCATGCATAATTTAGCATTCCTGAATTAGTCTTCTTTGAAATTTATAAAAAATTAATAATGTTTGTTACATCAACAAAGGTTCCTAGTATCTAAATTTGATAATACAGGAAATATTTAACATTCAAAAATTTCCATACTTTTGTTTCTGTTCGAAACATTCAAACACAATATAATACTAATAATGTCTTGCAACAAAGGTTCCTGGACACAAAAAATTTAGCATACAATAGAATAGTAATAATGTCTGTTACATAGGTTCCTGGACAAAAAAAAATTTAGCATACAATAAGACACAACAAATTTAACATTCCCGAATTAGTTTTCTTTGAAACAATGGTTCCTGGACACAAAAAAATTGAAATTTATCAAAAATTAATATGCTAGCATACCCAAAGTTTACAAAAAAAAACATTTAGCATTCGATGGACAGAAAAAATTTAGCATTTCCGAATCAGTTTTCTTTGAAATTTATCAAAAAAGGTTCGTAGTATCTAAATTTGATAAAATTCCATACTTCTGTTTCTGTTTGAAACATTCAAATACAATAGAATACTAATAATGTCTTGCAACAAAGGTTCTTGGACACACGAAATTTAGCATACAATAGAATAGTAATAATGACTGTTACATCAACAAAGGTTACTGGACAAAAAAAAATTAGCATACAATAGGACACAAAAAATTTAGCATTCCCGAATTAGTTTTCTTTGAAACAAAGGTTCCTGGACACAAAAAAATTGAAATTTATCAAAAATTAATAATGTCTGTTACATCAACAAAGGTTCCTGGACACCAAAAATTTAGCTTACAATTGAATAGTAATAACGTCTTGCAACAAAGGCATTCCTGAATTAGTTTTCTTTGAAAGTAATAACATCTGTTACATCAACAAAGGTTCTTGGACAAAATTTTTATAGCATACAATAGGACACAACAAATTTAGCATTCCCGAATTAGTTTTCTTTGAAACAAAGGTTCCTGGACACAAAAAAATTGAAATTTATCAAAAATTAATAATGTATGTTACATCAACAAAGGTTCATGGACACCAAAAATTTAGCATACAATAGAATAGTGATAACATCTTGCAATAAAGGCATTCCTGAATTAGTTTTCTTTGAAATTTATCAAAAAATAATAATGTCTGTTACATATTTCTGGAAATTTAAATGCATTTGTCATATACACTGGGATTGGGGCTCTCGCGGACCATAAAAAGAAACAAGTACAAGAATTAGGAATGTTGAAATAAGAAGTGCACGACGGTAGAGAGGAAGACCTAAAAAGAAGAAATTGGAAGTTATGAGTGTTTGGTTATAGTTTTCTATTTAAAGAGGTATAATAACTAGATTGATAAAGAAAACAAGATGACAATATAGACTTACTATGAAGCCGATGCATTTTTGTTGGTGTCATCGATGGTCAGTGGAATCGTGTCAACTGGTTGTTGCCCTTCCTGGATGAGGTTGTCCATTCTCCATTGGAACCATTCTTTAATGTAGATTCTCATGGGGTCCATGTTAATTTCATCCTGGATTTCTATGTCATAAAGGTCGTTTTCTAATTTCCTTAGATCCATTGAAATACTATGCAGACTCTGTTCAATTTCTTCATTGTGTGCCAAATAGTCTAGTACCTAGAGCTTGAGCTCATCTACACGATGTTCAACTATGTCGTAAATTTTTTCGAAAGACAACCCCTTTAAAATATCAAGTTGTTCATCAAAGGCTTCTTTGGTCATTGATAAGGATTTGAGAATTAAGTTTCGGTCTTGAACCTTGTTGGTACTTTTGGCTAAGTCTATTTGGACCAGGTTTGTGAATAATTCTTCCTTTTCTAATATGGCTTGTTTACATGATTCAACAATGAGCTTCAGGTTCTTAACTTTCTTTTCCAGCATACTTTTACTTTTTTGGTCCTCTTTGTGGAGGGGATATTCTCTTGTCTTCTTTTTAGTTCTGAGGTGTTGATGGCATGGTTGGCAAAAGGGGTCAACACCTGTTCACATAAACATTGATCTTTTTTTAAATTCACCTGCAAATGTTCGAGCAAATCATTTTCCCTCTTTCAGAAGGAAACTATATTTTGTGATGTTTCCGAGGCTTTAGTAACTAGATTTATTATTTTCTTGATGTTATTCTCTACAAGGGCTCTAGACGATGCAAGGAGGGTAGAGGATACTTTCATCTTGGCTGTAGTGGTAGAAGCCAAGTTTTTTGCTAAAGGATTGGTAAATTCTGGGGTAGCAATGAAATCCTCCTCAAATTCCTTAAGGCAATCTTTCAGTCTGGCATTTTCCACTTCAATTCCTCCAATGGAATCATCAAGAGCATCACCGGTTACGAGGTGAAATAAGGAGATTTGGGACGACCACATTTTCCTAAAGTTAATCTCTATGCGAGATTTTCCTTTCCTATTTGTTACATCTCTCTTTTCAATGACCATATTTTTAGATTGGCTATCAAAAACAACGCTCTGGAATACGATGGATTCATCTTCGTAAAAAATGTTGGTCTCAACTATTTCCATTGTAAATGAACCAACTTTGTGGATGTGCTCAGTTTCAATTTCAAGTTGCAATTTTTCACTTTCAATTTCAGGTTCGTTGGCCTGCCCTACATTGTTTTTTCTCTTCTTCGTCAGTGGAATTTTTTTAGAACCATCAATTTTTATGCAAGGAGGGTTCTTATCTCCCCCTCAATTTGAATATTTCTGGGTTTCGTTGTTATTGGGGTGGGCCATTAAAGCGATGCTTCGTGATGCCCTTCTCTTGGGAGTGCTGGCGAGGGATTGGCCACTCTTCTCACCGAATACTTTTCCCTGTTGTCTATACAATTTAGTCGCACTTTGCAATGTCTTTACATAGCAATTGCCAGAAGAAGGATTGTTGTCATCACTGTCCCTATCTTCAGTTAGGTGTCTATGAATAAAAGAGCTGCTAAAGCCAACTGTCAGTAAATGTTCTTAAAAAATCCCATTAGGGTTGAACCCTTTTATCGTTTCAGCATATGTTAGGTTCAATTTCTTGAAATGGCCGACAAATTCGTCAATCTTGTTGATGTTTCTGCACACAAAGTTCCTGACTTTCCAGGTTAGAGGAATGAACTATTTTTTTTTCTTGTCATGGAAAAAATACAGCCAGTGGTTGTATTGCCTTGCTATTTCTGCAATAAAAATCTTATCCATGATGTGGCATAGAAGGAAAGTATGATTTTACTTGGAGCCAAAGACCATTAGGACACTATGATTTTCCTTTTGTTCAAGTGTGCCCTTCCTATTCAAAAACTTGGTTTCCTGGCCAGGCATCCACAAAGCATCCTTCCCTAACAATAAATCTTTGAAAACTGAGACAAAGTCATTAAAAACTTCATAAAAACAATGGGAGGCCTTGTGCCTCCATAGGGCCTGATACCAGAATGTTACTGGATTGACTCCATAGTTTATTTTCTTGGAAAGAGACAGTTTTGGAAACGGACAACAATGCACTATTGCGAAAATCAAGTAGGATGACATATAAAATTTATTCGATTCTTTAAATCGTGACAAATGGGAATAGATCTCAATGGAAATTAGCTCCCCCCAATAAAAAATGAATTGTTCCTTGACTGTGAAGTACAAAATATAAATAATTATATGGGAAATTCTTGCCCTGGATGCCTGTCCCATTATTCTTGTAAACGACCAAGCAATTTCCCGTAATGGATTTATAAAGGAACTTACTTGCAACTTTGTGATATCTTCAGGAAATCCTGTTGAGTCTTCGAGGAAATCAGCTAAGATGTCCAACTAGTTATCATGTTTTTCTAAGAACTGCTTGCAGTCTTGTCCTCTGAAGGTCAATGTTGGATCTGACAATTTTAACATCTTGCAGAAGCCCTGAGGTGGAAAATAAACAGGAGAATGGTTGTGTAGTGGAATAATTCTTTGGCTTGGAATATATTTTTCGGTGCACCAAGAGACCACCTCCTTACAGTAAAAAACCTCAGGGACACAGCCTGCACGAGCGATTCCAGAGGTCCAAATCACTTTGTTTTGGGTGGAACAGGATGAATAGTAAATGTATGGACTAGATCATTGTAAGTTCTGGTCCTGATGTCCGAAGATATTTACTGTATCTCCACAAAACTGTTGTCGACTTGCTGCCATAAGTTTACAAGAACATTTGTTTGATCCAGACGATGAATGAAATGAAAAGGTTGAAGGGATGATATAACGTTGCGCAAATCTTGGTCCAATGTATGTGAAGGGGATATCTCATCGAGACTTTCGCTCATTAATGACAATTTCAATGGCTGTTGCATGATGCGCTGTTAACATTAAATGCTAGTAATTGCATACATAGAAATGAGAACATGGTAGATATGACAATGAGCGATTAGTCATTGTAGATTTCTTGAACGAGCCAACGTGATGACCTGTGTTTGAGATGAACAATCGGAAGGGAAAATATAACTCTCCGCAGATATTGGTTTAATGCATAATAATGGGAGATCTCCTCGAGAGTTTCGCTCATTAATGACAATGTTGACGGTTCCTGCATGGTCAACTATTAGCATGAAAGGTTTCTAATTGCATACTAAGAAAGAAGTACAGAGGTCACGGGGATGGGAAAAATTAGCTTCAAAATAGGGTTACAAGGTACAACTGTTCGAGGTGAGGGCGCAAGGGTCAAATTGTATGTCTTGAAAATTTTTGAGTGCAATATGCGTAACAACGAAGAGGGTATGATAGGAAAGTCCAGAGGGAAATTTGTATATCACTAGTAAGAGCATAAATAATGTATATTAGGAAGGATAGGAAGTTAGTGGGGATGGAAGGAAATGCCAGATACTTTGAAACATTTGTAAGCCATTGTAGAGTGAATCTTGCAAGTTCGAGGAGTCCACGGTGAAATTGTAGATCACAGAAGTTTTGAGTGCATGATGTATATCATGAAACAAGAAGCAACAGAGTTTGAAAGTGCCAACCCAACAACCGTGACCATAAAATTGGCTAAGTATGGAAAGGAGAAATGGTCGGTCAAATTCGTCATGTGAGGATATAGATGGAGATGAAGATATGTCAGCTTGTCAACACTGGAACCAGTGATCATAGAAAGGTGACCAAGTATATAACCATAAAGCGATAATACATGTGAAGAAGAAAGGGGAAAAAGGGCTAAGGAGTCCGCGGTGGAATTGTAAATTACATAAATTTTGAGTGCAAGATGTATATCACAGAACAAGAAGTAGCAGAGTTCGAATGCGCCAACCTGAAACAATGACTAAGAATTGGAGATTTCATGAACTCGTCAATACGAGGATCCAAAATAAGGTGACAAGGTCTCCCCATAAGACGTGAGGCCTCGATGATCAAATTGTATTGCTCGAAACATTTGAATGAACAATCTGTAACATGGAAGAGGGGATGATTTCAGAACACGATAGTCAATTTGTATAATTCAAAGGGTCGGATGCCAACTGTTTCGTACTAGTATGTGCAGTTGTCACTAGTAAGAGCATAACTAATGTATATTAGGAAGGAAAAGAAGTTAGTGGGGATGGAAGGCATCGATAAATAATTTGAAACATTCGTGAACCGTGGTAGAGTGAAGCTTGTGAGTTCGAGGAGTTCGTGGTGGAATTGTAGATCACGGAAGTTTTGAGTGCAAGATGTATATCACAGAACAAGAAGAAACATAGTTCGAAAGTGCTAACCCGACAACCGCGGCCATAAAATTGGCTAAGTATGGAAAGCAATAGCTGTCGGTTGGATTTGTCATGTGAGGATATAGATGGAGATAAAGATATGTCAGCCCACCAATGCTGGAACCCACGATCATAGAAATGTGACTAATTATATAACCAGAAAGAGATAATACACGGGAAGAAGAAAAGGGAAAAAGGGCTAAGGAGTCTACAGTGGAATTGTAGATCATGAAAATTTTGAGTACAATATCTATATCACAAAACAAGAAGCAACAAAGTTCGAAAGTTCCAACCTGAAACGGTGACTAAGAATTGGAGATTTCATGAACGCGTCAACATGAGGATCCAAAATAGGGTGAAAAGGTATCCCCAGAAGATGTGAGGCCCTGACAGTCAAATTGTATCACTCAGAACATTTGAATGCATAATCTATAACATGGAAGAGGGGATGATGTTGGAACCCGGTAGTCAATTTGTATATTGTGGAGGGTTGGATGCCAACTATTTTGTACTAGTGTGTTCAGTTGTCACTAGTAAAAGAATAACTAATGTATATTAGGAAGCACAAGAATTTAGTGGGGATGGAAGGTAGTGACATATAATTTGAAACATTTGTGAACCGTGGTAGAGTGAAGCTTGCGAGTTCGAGGAGTCCGCGGTGGAATTGTAGATGATGGAAGTTTTGAGTGCAAGATGTATATCACAAAACAAGAAGCAACAGAGTTCGAAAGCACCAACCCAACAACTACGACCATAAAATTGGCTAAGTATGGAAAGGAACAATGGTCGATCAGATTCATCATGTGAGGATATAAATGGAGATGAAGATATGTTAGCCTGCCAACTCTAGAACCCAGGATCATAGAAAGGCAACTAAGTATATAACTAGAAAGTGATAATACATGGGAAGAAGAGAAGGGAAAAAGGGCTGAGTGCACGGTGGAATTGTTGATCACGAAAATTTTGAGTGCAATATGTATATCATGGAACAAGAACCAACAGAGTTCGAAAGAGAAAACCCAAAACATTGACCAAGAATTGGAAATTTCATGAACCCGTCAACATGAGGATCCAAAACAGGCTGACAAGGTCTCTCCAGAAGACGCGAGGCCCCAACATTCATATTGTATCACTCATAAAATTTGAATGAATAATATGTAACATGGAAGAGGGGACGATGTCGAAATCCATTAGTCAATTTGTAAATTGCGGAGGGTCTGATGCTAACTGTTTCGTACCAATGTGTCCAGTTGTCACTAGGAATAGCATAAATAATGTATATTAGGAAGGACAACAAGTTAGTGGGGACATAAGGCAGCGACAGATACTTTGAAACATTTTTGAGCCGTGGTAGAGTGAAGCTTGCGAGTTCGAGGAGTCCGTGGTGGAATTGTAGATCACAGAAGTTTTGAGTGAACAATGTATATCATGGAACAAGAAGCAACAGAGTTTGAAAGTGCCAACCCAACAACCACGACCATAAAATTGGCTAAGTATGAAAAGGAACAATGGTCGGTTAGATTCATCATGTGAGGATACAGACATAGATGGATATATGTCAGCCTACCAATGTTGGAAGCCACGATAAAAAAATTCCACAAGGTAAATAACAAGAAAGCGATAATACACGGGAAGAAGAAAAAGGAAAAAGGACTAAGGAGTCCACGGTGGAATTGTACATCATGGAAATTTTGAGTGCAAGATGTATATCATGGAACAAGAAGCAACAGAGTTTGAAAGCACCAACCCAACAACCGCGGGCATAAAATTGGCTAAGTATGGAAAGGAACAACAGTCAGTTGGATTTTTCATGTGAGGATATAGATGGAGATGAAGATATGTCAGCCCACCAATGCTGGAACCCACATTTATAGAAAGGTGACTAAGTATATAACTAGAAAGAGATAATACATGGGAATAAGACAAGGGAAAAAGGGATAAGTATCTTACATAAGAACATCTACTGTTTGTTTATTAATGCAAATCCTTTCGAACCCCTGGTGAGTTCTCACTAGTAAAGCCATAAATTGCATATCACGAAAGTTCTTTCGATGCAAGATGTATATGTTGGAACAAGGGACATAAGTGTTGGATATCACGAATACGAGACATAAGTGATGGATACCACAAATCAAGGAACAAGAAGCAATAGAGTTCAAAAGTGCCAACCTAATAGCCGCGACCATAATGTTGGCTAAGTATGGAAAGGAACAATGGTCGGTCGGATTCGTCATGTGAGGATATAGACGAAGATGAAGATTTGTCATCCCGTCAACACTGGTACCTACGATCATAGAAAGGCGACTAAGTAAATAACCAGAAAGAGATAATACACGGGAAGAAGAAAAGGGAAAAGGACTAAGGAGTCTGTGGTGGATTTGTATATCACAGAAATTTTGAGTGCAAGATGTATATCATGAAACAAGAAGCAGCAAAGTTCGAAAGCGCCAACCTGGCAACTGCGGGCATAAAATTGGCTAAGTATGGAAAGGAACAACGGTCGGTTGAATTCATCATGTGAGGATATAGATGGTGATGAAGATATGCCAGCCCGCCAATGATGGAACCTGCGATAATAGAAAGGCGACTAAGTATATAAAAAGAAAGAGATAATACATGGGAAGAAGACAAGGGAAAAAGGGATAAATATCTCATAGAAGAACATCTACTGTTCGCTTATTAATGCAAATCCTTTCGAACCACTGGTGAGTTCTCACTAGTAAAGGCATAAATTGCAGATCACAAAAGCTCTTTGGGTGCAAGATGTATATTACAGAACATGGGACATAGGTGTTGGATACCACAAACCTGGGACCCAGTGATCAGATAATTGGCTAAGTATTGAAAGAGACCACGGTTGGTTTGTCTCATGGTGTGAAGATATAGATAACGAGTTGCCAATTTGTGAATCCATGAGTTCGTGATCATATAGCTGTGACTAAATATAGAACCACAAAGGGATAATAGAGGGGGGGAAAAGAGAAAAATTAAGAGTTTTTATACATTCTTGCGGACAAATTGTATATTGCGGAACTACGGGAGCTGTTTGCAGCTCGCAGAAGGTTCGAAACACAATCTTGAGGTTGTCAATGCGGGAACCTGCAATCAAAAAAGTGTGCAAGTATGGAACACAGAAACGATGCCCGAGACTTATTTTCACTAATATATTGAAATTTGTAATAGCTTTGCCATTACTTGGCAATATCTTCTTTGCATGTTTCTGGACAAGTTCTGTAGGGATGGTTGGTTGTCGAGACACTTTCTTATTAATGACGATTTTTACGATTTTTGCATGATGTCCTTTTAGTATTAAACCTTTGGTGTTGCATATCTAGAAAGAAGTACGAGGATGGGCAGAATAGGAAACAATGACTAGGAGTTGGAGTTTTTGTGAACCCACCAATGCGAGGATCCAAAATAGGGTGAAAAGGTTTCCCGAGAAGACGCGAGGCCCCGATGGCCAAATTGTATAGCTCAGAACATTTGAATGCATAATGTGTAACATGAAAGAGGGGATGATGTCAGAGTTTGATAGTCAATTTGTATATGGTAGAGGAGCGGGTGCCAATTATTTCATACCAATGTGTCCAGTTGTCACTAGTAAGAGCATATTTAATGTATATTAGGAAGGACACAAAGTTGGTGGGGATGAAAGGAAGTGACAGATACTTTGAGCGAAGTTAATGTATACAAGGAACCCATGGTGGAATTGTAGATTACAGATGTTTTGAGTGCAAGATGTATATCAAAGAACAATAAACAACCGAGTTCATAAGCGCCAACCCGACAACCACGGCCATAAAATTGGCTAAGTATGGAAAGGAATAGCGGTCGATCAAATTCGTCATGTGAATATATAGAAGGAGATGAAGACATGTCAGCCCACCAACCTTGGAACCATATATCATAGAAAGGAAACTAAGTATATATCCAGAAAGCGATCATAGATGGGAAGAAGAAAAGGTGAGTTCGTATGTGCCAACTTGGAAACTACAGCCATAAAATTGACTAAGTATGGAAAGGAACAACGGTTGGTCGAATTAGTCATTTGAGGATATAGATGGAGATGAAGATATGTCAGCCCACCAACCCTGCAACCCGCGATCATAGAAAGATGACTAAGTATATAACCAGAAAGCGATAATGGATGGGAAGAAGAAAAGGGGAAAGGGGCTAAGTGTCTAACAGTAGAAAATCCATTTTTCCATTTATTAATGCCAATGTTTTCGAACCCCTACTGGGTTCTCACTAGTAAAAGAATAAACTGTAGATCACGAAAGTTCCTTGGCTTTAAGATGTATATGAAGAAACAGGGGACATAGGTGTTGGATACCATGAACCTGGGACCTGGTGGCTAGATAATTGGCTAAGTATTGGCCAAGAGAAAGTTTTGATATTTATTTCAATAGTATTCATACTAATATATATTAATGGATTATTTCCATTTCAAATGAAAATCATCTCCCAATTTGCAGGATGTTGTTCGGTTCACAAATTTCATTGAAACCACGAAAGTTTTGACTGCAAGATGTATATAACACAACACGAAGTAGTAGATTTTGAAAGCACCAACCTGACAACCGCGACCATAAAATTGGCTAAGTATGGAAAGGAACAACGGTTGGTCAGATTCATCATGTGAGGATATAGATGGAGATGAAGATATGTCAGTCCTCCAACCCTAGAACCCACAATCATATAAAGGAGACTAAGTATATAACCAGAAAGAAATAATAGACGAGAAGAAGAAAAGGGGAAAAGGGCTAAGTATCTCACAGAAGAAAATCTACTGTTCCTTTATTAATGCTAAGCTTTTCGAACCCCTGGTGAGTTATCACTAGTTAAAGCATAAATTGCATATCACAGAAGTTATTTGGCTGCAAGATGTATATGAAGGAATAGGGGAGATATTTGTTGGATATCGCAAACCCGGGGCCCGGTGGCCAGAAGGTGAGTTATCACTAGTTAAAGCATAAATTGCAGATCACATAAGTTCTTTGGCTGCAAGATGTATATGATGGATCAAGGGACATAGTTGTTGAATACCACAAACCTAGGACCCAGTGGCTAGATAATTGGCTAAGTTTTGGCTAAGAGGAAGTTTTTATATTTATTCCAATAGTACTCATATTAGTATATATGCATAGATATTATCAAATAGAAGAAGTTGCAATATATGGAAGAAGTTGAACAGGAACATGGTGTCAACACTTGAGTTTCCTTATTGTAAGTCATTAATTCATTCTATTTACGGGACAAGAAGAATGAAAGTAGGACGGGTCCTCTAATTTCTTTCTTTAAGTATAGGTCCAACGCCACATAAGTATGGCCTATGACAAATTATTCTTCCATGTAAAATGTAGGCAACAAACATAACATCCTTTATTTAAATTGAAGTACTGGGAAACAAAAAGAAAATCTTGTCATCCATGTTTAACGACACATAGAAAAAAAAGGTACACAATAAAATGAAAAGCAATACCAGAGATTGGAAAACACCATAAAAAAACCCGCAAATATTCTATATTCAAATAAGATGGGTTACAAAACACAACTGAGATTATTTTCCACAATGATTGCAATTTGGCTTGCTGCCGACCAATAAAAAATATGTACAATGATGAATATTGTTGACAATCTTCTTGACGATCAAATCCTTTATTTGTAAAAAAAAATGAGTTGAATATCAATTTTGGGTCTTGGATTTAATTGGTGCTTTCAACTAGATCTATCCTAGTTTTTTGAATAACTTGTCTCTTATAGATATAGCCTTCTTGCATTGGATGGTTATTCAACATTACATTCTTTGTTAAGCATTAATTTCCCTTTGTCGTCGAAAACTTGGGGTTTAAGGTGCTTTCCTTGTAATGTTCCTGACCATTGACATCCAATACAAATTAGAAATTCCATTCAGGCCTAATTCAAAGTCGAGGGAGTCATTTTATGTGACATTAGTTATGGGAGAGAAAAAATTTCAAGTATGTTGTGACTGCTATTCTCCCTATATTCAATCATCTGTTTGGTTGAGAAGCTTGAAGATTTGTATGTTGAAATTCTTTTTTTTATTACAGTAAATTGGAAGGAATGTCCAAGCCAGCTGAAAAATGTTATTTTGTTGAAGAACATGACTTCTTCTGGTAGCACAGGTCTGACAAGTGTATCAAATGATGCAGATTGCATCAGCACAGGTCTGGCAAGTGTATCAAATGTTGCAGATCGCATCAGAATATATATATTTCGTCATAGTGGTGGCAAACATGGCAACCCATAGAAAGGTCTAGAATGTTCAAAGGTGATGCCAAATATGTGGAATCTGTAACTACATCCAGAGGACAATGAACAATCTTTGACAAAGAACATGGATTTCTTTCAAGTCTGTTACCACACCCAGAAGTAGCTCAACAAACTTTGAAATAGAAACTTTTGTAGTTATAATATGTCGTTTTATCCACCCATATAGTTTCTGTTACCCGCTTCTGGGTACATTCACGAATGGAGTAATATTTTGTGTCATTTAAGAACATCACAGACCATTTTTCAAGCCACGGTAAGTGCAACGCCCTTGATAAAGACAAATTCTTGTGTGCTATGTAGAATTCGTTACACTTTCCAAATTTTTATTGTTGGAAGAAACTATATACTTCAACAAAGAAGTATTTTGCATGTGACCTGAAAATCCATTCCAACTCCCAGCAAGAAAACAAAGAAGATCAACAACAAAATCTCTAGGTAGGATTTTCAACCAACCAAAGCATCGAATACAGGGAGAACACCAACCAGAAGATAATTGTTCTTCCCCCCCCCCTGTCTGAGTTTCTGTTGGATAACAGAGTTTTTTTTTGGCTCAAAGCTCACATCACATAAAACCAGTCTCTTTTCTTTCATTTGGGCCTCAATCACATCTCTAAGTTGTCTTACATGTCCATGACCAGGGACATTAGAATGAAGGCACCCTAAAGCCCAACTCTTTGATGATAGAGAGAAATGGAAATAAGTATTTAAAAGCAAAGCTAGAGGATGACAGTATGATCTTCTGTAGATTTTGGGTTAATTCATTTTAATGATAGATACTCTCGATATTTTCACTTATTAATGCCAATATTTTCGAATATGTATGTTGAATAGTGACTAATAGCACGTATTAACATTTCCATATCTGAGCAGATTCTCAAATCTGACATCTAACATAGGCACAATATTAAAGACGGACATGATGTCAAGGCCTCTATGGGTGACACATTCATGGATGATAGTGAGGTAGTACAATATTGCACTGTTACTATGATGAAGCCTTTAAAAAACTAAAAGAGCCATTTTTGTTTTTTTGCAAATTCAAAATGCAGGAAACAGAAATTACCAGATCCCATAATATTCGCCTGTCTATTCATTTTAATGGGAGATGTCCTTGATATTTTTGCTTATTAAAGAAAATATTTTCGAACCTGTCTGGTCAATTGTGACTTTTGAAAGCATAATTAATGTCTATTGGGAAGGACAGAAGGTAGTGGGGATGGAGGGGAGTGACAAATTCTTTTAAAATTTTCTGAACCCGAAAAGGCGTCAATTCGCCAAACTTTGAAAACTTGACTAAGTATGGAAAGGTAGGTCAGATAGACAAACTCATTGTAGGCAGCGGCATGGTTGCGAGTTCGAGAAGTGCGGGGTGGAATTGTAGAGCACGAAATTTCTGGGTGTAGGATGTATACACCGAACACGAGCTACCATAGTTGGATAACACCTATCCGTGAAGCCGTGTTCATAAAATTGGCTAAGTATGCAACCGAACGACGGTCGGTTGGAATCGTGATGTGAAGATATAGATGGAGATAATGATTTTCCAATTCTCCACAACGAGAGCCCGAAAGAACAGAAACGTGAGAAAGTATAGAACTAGAAACACATAATAGAGTGGAAGAACAAAAGTTAAAAAACGAGAAAGTTTGCAAGAGGAAAAAAAAAGGGAGAGAACAACTATATCCCTCAGACAACAAAACTTACTCTCATAACTATGAAACCATAGTAAGACATAAACCATGGAAAATCACCACCAACTTTGGAGGCCGACAAACTCTGGCTGAAGGCATAAGAGATGTAATTTCCATCGACTGCAAAAATTTGTATGTTATTTTATATTAATAGTATTTTATGTGGAGTCAACTGCAAAATAATGTAACAACAGATCCAACTACGGATGCAACACCCCAACATTGCAAACCTTAGGCAAACAAGAGAAAGCAACAAATAACAACCCAGTTAAGAAGCACCAAAAGGCCTAATTGCAGCCGCAGGACCTGAACCCTACAAATTCAAATCAAACAACATTAAACAACATCCAGTGAACAAAGAAGAAAGCATCAACTAGTCCACCAGGAATTCCACAGTTCCAATCGTGGTTGTAGAACCCCAAAAGTGCAAACTGCAACAAGACAAACAAACAAACAAGAACAACAACAACATGCAAATAAGAAATCAGTGGAGATGCAAGAAGCAAGCATGAACCAGTGAACCAACAATGCTGCTGAAGCACAATATTGCCCAAATTGACTGCAGAGAACATTGCATATAAAATAAAAAAACAGAAGAAAATGTATTGTAACAATCCTGCTAAGTAAACATTCAATGCTGCCAAGCCTGTTAGGTAAACATTTAAGTCTATCAGAAATGCTCTGTAAACATTTAATAAAAAATGCATTGTGGTAGGTCTCTGACGTACCAATTTTTTTATTATTATAATTTATGTAACAATAGTTCAAATAGTAGAGAATGTGTTAGAAGGACAAACTTTGGATATGCTAGCATATCAGATATTGGCATAAATTTAGCTAGCAGAAAATGATAAGAAAAACATTCGAACTAATTCTAGCATTAATCCACCTTCAAGCAATACATAGGAAAACTATATGATTCAAAAATACTGTACACGATAAAAAAGTTTGGATATGTTAACATATAAAACATTGGGAATAGTGAAGCCAATAATAAGACCTCCAATCTATTATCCAATCAAATCGCTACATATTTGGTACTTTTTGGTATATAAAAATCAATGTTTTTAGTTCCCTAGCTCCAACAATAGAGATTATGCAAATATTTGTGGTCAAAAGATAAACTAATATGAATTCAACGAATTAATGATTGCTATAGTCCCTCTATGCCTACGACAGAGACTAATAATACCAGTAGTCACTGAAGTTTTATATAATGAAGAGAATAAACTTTAGAGACATGAGTTCTAATATGTGTGGTATGTGAGTAGTGTGATATATTGATAGATACCATTTTGAAATACTATTTATTAGAGGAATATTTAAGAGATATAATGTGGATAAGACATGAGAATTAATGGTTCTATTGAGGGAAGCATTTTAGTGTGCATAGAATTATGGATATCCACATTTAGAGGTGTAATGATACTAATGAGTAGATATCTCTCACTAAACTATTATGAAAATGAGTATGATTTTGATAAGGGAGGTATCAAATTTATATTTGTGTTGAGAGGAGATACTTAGTACATTAAATCACACTATACTCATAGTGGTCCTCTTACATTTCCTATGGATGTCTATGTCAAGGATGAGGTCGGGATACGTAGGCTTCACAAGTCATTGCTTAATTGTAAAAATATTGGATGGGATGGTCACTTACTATAGTTTCATCATATACTATGTAAACAATTGTTATATGTGAACCAAATTCGAACATAGTTACCAACTTGACGAGAATTGTGACCTCAAAATGATAAATCTAGCTCTAAAAACTCACATTTCTGGGTTAAAAACACCAAAATCAACATTCATTTCAAAAAGTGGTGCTATAAGTAGCACCCTTTTTTTCCTTCATGGTTAAAATTACCACCTTTTGCAACCATTCCCTAAACAACCTCACAATGTTGCCAACAAAATCCATAGAATAAATTCCCGAATCGAAAAGTGGTGCCAATGGTAGCACCAGTTTTTTATTTTGGGGTCAAAATTACAACTTCTTTGAAACCATAACCTTAACAACTCATATCATTGCAACCAAAACCTTAAAATCACCCTAGAATTGAAAATTAATAGTCCAAGTAGCACCCCACTTTTTTTTGAGGGTCAAAATTGCAACTTCTTTGAAACCCATGGCTTTGTCAACCAACATCCTTGCAACCAAAAATATTAAAATCAAGTCCCTTTTTAGAAAGAGGTGCTACCGATAGTAATCCAACTTTTTCTTTAGGCTTAAAATTGCAATATTTTTGAAAGCATGGCACAAACGCTTGATGTTGTTGCTAATCAAGTAGTAAAAAAGTAAAATAAACTAAAAAAATATGAAAAATAACTAAAAATGGAGAGAAAAGAATGAAAAAATGGGAAAAAAACCAAAAATGAGGAGAAAAACATGTTTTTTTAATTATTATTTTTAATAAAAACACACATAGATGTAATTAGGTTTTTTAGATTTATGTGGTGAGAGTGGTTATAAAAAATGCTTGGAAAATCTATAACATTTTAATCCATGACATAAGAACT